>SNQJ01S0032536.1:75880-95769 GCA_010110895.2 Picea sitchensis
TCATAGTTGAGATAAAGCGTAATGACACCTTTCTCTGTACACCCTGGATCTCTACTGGTCTTCCTTCATCGTCGACACAAAGCACCCTTTTTGCGAAACAATCTACCAAAGCTCGATGAGTTTCTAACCACTCCATTCCAATGATTAGGTCATATGCCCCGAGAGCAGTGACATATACCTTCAACCTGGTAGTACACACTCCTAGGTCTACTATACAATTATCAATGCTAGGTCCTACTACTTGTTTTCCCCCCGAAGCCATCTCGACTAGTTTAAAGTCATCGTGCTCGTAGGCTGCCAACCCACTCTTTTCTAATGCAGATGGTGAAATGAAACTATCTGTCACACCAGAATAAAATAAAATCTTAACATTGATATGATTTAGCATACCTGATGACTCCACCACCGTGGATTGATGCTCGGCCTGGCGATTATTAACTGCTATGTAAATCTGGTGGCTACTACTTTCTCTTCCCATCGGGGCCTTTCCTTCTCTATGCAAAAATCTTGATTGTAACTCTGGGCAGTCATGCTGGTAATGGGGTCCTCCGCACCCCCAATAGGTAACACGAGATTGAACCTACGTACTGTTATGTGATTGTCTCTGAAATGAGTTCCTTCCCCTGGAACCCCTACCCCTATTAGCTGTTCCATGAGATGGCCGTGGACCTTCCTGTGTCGTTGGTGATGAACGAAATGCTGCACTCGCTGCCATTGAAATCCCTGTGGCTACTGTCCTTGGTGCGACTCTGTTTCCATATGGATGTGGCCTTGAGCCCCCTCCCCTGGGAAATGTCCTAGGGGCCTTCCCTACGAATCCAGGATGATGCAGAAAGGTCGGTCTCATACCTCCGGTTAAGTTCATGTGTTCCTCTGCATAACACACATTTTCCACAGCTTCCGCTACTGAAGATGGTTTCCACATTCACACCATAGCCCTTATCTTAGGGTTCAACCCATAGACAAAGAGTTCTTCCTGTCATTGGTCATTATCCATATATGAAACATACTGGATCAATTCCATAAACCTAATCTCATATTCTTTTACGGTTCTGTTTTCTTGTACTAAGGAATGAAATGCTCCTACTTGCTGTTCCTCATAGTAAGCTAGAAGATATTTCCTTCGAAACCTCTCCTCGAAAGGTTCCCAAGATACAGTGTCCGGGGTAAGATGAAATTGTCTTTCCAGGTTTCCCCACCAGTTCAAGGCGCTGTCTGTTAACTGAAAAATCACTATCTTCACCTTTGAGGTGGATGCATAGTCCCTTAAGGAAAAAAACCTTGTCATGCCTTCCAACCATGCTTCCGTGCATTCACTGACGCAACCCCTGACAAACTCCAGAAGTTTGATCTTCTGCAGTTCTCTAGTGATGTATTCGGGTGGAGGTCCTCCCCCTGAATCCATCGATGCTTCTGGATTACCCGTTCCATATGGTGTGGGTTCCACTTCGATCCCTGCTGGTTGTCGCCCCTTTAAAGTCTCATTTATGGCCTCCAAAGAGCACAGTATGAGAGCTAGTTCGGGCGATGGTGGTGGCGACGCTGGTGGTGTTGGCGGTGCCTACGACGATGCTCCTCTGCATCGATTCCATTGATTCCTAACCATCCTATATGATTTAACCTGCATCAACCAAAGTTGTCAGGGTGAGTTCAAGGACGTTTCTCATTTGCACAACTTAAACTAGAAAACAGGGTTAGGCGTAAGTTTTTTTTTTACTTGTCTATAAATAGACATTACTCTCTTTAGGGGAGGTGACTAGGTTAGGGTTTAAAGCATCTAAACTTGGTGTCACTGCTTAAGAAAACTACTGACTCCTTCTCCTGGTAGCTATGCTAGCATCACACCACACTCGTCGATTCCTCTAGCTTACTTTCCTAGCATGCATGAAACCCCTTCCCGCTTATCTTGGTCTAAGTCTTTAAACTTTTCATTTAAAGATAATTAATGTGATTTTCAACCTAAGGTGATTAACTCATTAGTTTTAAACCTATACAAGTTTAAACCCTATTTTTTTTTTATATAATTTAAATTAATTTAAAATTATATTTAAAATGTAATTTAAAAATATCTCCACCATATCTTTTACATATTATTTTGAATTAAATTTAAAAAAAATCCTTTTTTTTTTATATAAACATTTAAATTATGTATAAATATATATAAACAATAATAATAAAATAAAATAAAATAAAATTAAAAAAAATATTACATAAAATTAAAACAAAATAAAGAAAAAAACTAAATTCCAAATGACATCGTGGGTCCTCGCATGAGGCCCACGTGCTCCCCACCAGTTCAGTCACCAGCTAAAACCCTACACACCTCCCATCTCTCTTTATTAACCATAACTCTACGTGCCCAACCCTTCTTCACCTATCATTCAACTGCCTCCCTTCTCTGCACTCTGGTAAGGGTTTTCCCATTCAGCTCAGTGCTTGAGCGTTTGGTCTCTGTTTGACTGAGCACTCGACTTGACATGTAGTGAAAGAGAAAATGCCTCTTGCAGGATCCTCTCTTGGCCGTGGCTTAGTGTTGGTTTCAACTTTGGTGTTGAACTTTGGTTGTGTGTGTTGTGCATGCGTAAACTAAGCGGAGTAACCAGCTCGGGAGCAATCTCTTTTTTTTTTTTTTGTTACCATTATTTTTTTTTCTTTATATTTCTTTATTAATGTTTTTTTTTTGTAGGCGCACGGTGCCAACTGCTGTAGCATGCGGTCTCTTGGTCTTGGTGCTGGGCTTTGTATTGAATTGAGCACAATGGCATTGGCTCATGGGCACTTGTGCACTGGGTTTGTGTATTGGGTGTCACGGGTCTGATAACCTGCGAACAGATCACATGCCGGAGGCTTACTCCCATGATTTGGTCCATCGGATCATTTTAGTGCATGACCAATATCGTTCCCACGCCCCAATTGTAGCTCGCTGCGGCTCTTCTTGTCACAAATTCGACATCAGTTGTAGGAGCATGGGTTAAGTTTCGATTGGCTCGTACGCTCATTTTTGTTTTCCTCTGGAGGTTGCGGGGGAGTTTTGAACTCTAGACCTGCTGGGAGATCTGGGCGTGGAAAGTTCTTTGTGGGTTGAGTGAATTTACTTGAGATTTGAAGGGGCTTTGAAATATATATCTTTTTTTGTTATAATATATTTTTTGTATTTCTGTATTACTTCCCCTTTGATGACTCGATGAAAACTAGAGCGTTGGGTTGTGTTTTGGCTTGACCGAGCCTTAGTATGTTATGCATATTTAATGCTTAACTCATGGACTTAGCTAGAGCACTTCGTGTGCTTGGCTTGTGTGTTATATGGTGTTGCATGATAATCCCTAACAAGCGTTGCGTGGCAGGTTGCGTGGAGCTAGAGCATTGGATTTTGTGTACAAAGACTTGGTGGATTTTTCCCTTATCACTTCATGTGTGTTTTCTATTTGTGATTGGGATCCTTGATGATATTTGTTTGGTGGAGCTTGGACTTAGTAGTGCTGAAATAATGGACTTGGAGATTGGGTTTGTTGACAACCGAATAATTTTTTTTCTTTTTCTTTTATAATTTGTTATTTAGACAGATTTATATCATCAAACCCTTACCCTCTTAGTTATATGTCTTAGTTGCAGGAACAAACTCTTACAGATAAACAAATGGCTTTAACAGGTTAACATACAGTTAGCTCAGGTGGGAAGGTTATCTTTCCTGCAACACTGTCTCTTCTTCATGATTTAATTAAGTTGTTGTCTTAGGGTTTTTGAGACACTCTTTTCATTCTCTAGGGTTTTAGGTGTCATTTTGTTTTGCATTATTTCTGCATTATTCTTGGCCTCTAAGGGCTCTATATTAAGGGTTTCCAAGGTTGTAATTAAATGGTTTCAAGTTGCAGGTTTTTAGGGTTGTTTACAGGACAAATACCATAGCTTTCGGTCAAGAGGATGGGTGGGTAGGTAAGCCTGCGGCCCCAGATTTTAAACTAGTGCTCTGATACCATGTGTAAGAACCAAAAATTAACAAAGCCTACTAAAATTCATACAATTAAACATAAAATTTCTTTCAATGCATAAGTAATTCATTAATCATCACATAAGAATTTAATATTCAGTAGAAATTAAATTTATCCACATCATGAAAATAAATTACATAATCATCACATAACCCAACAAATTCATAAATAAAAATACCTCTGTTTGATGCTAAATTCCTGCTCTCTGGTTGTCCTCTCTGCTGCTCTGTCCAAACTCTTCCTGTTGCTCTGACCAAACCCTGCCCAAAATCGACTAACCACCCAACCATCTAGGAGCAGCCTATCCGGCTCCCTAGCTCCAGGATTCCGTGAGGATTCCTGGCCCCCAAGCCCAAAACTCCCAACAACCTGGTGCCCCCTGCAATGGTTCACCCAAACTCCAGACCAAACTCCAAAACCAAAAAAATATCCAACAGCCCAACAATCCTCTCCTCCCAATTTTTCATAATCCCCCTTCCCAAAGGCCTCTGCCTAGTCATATCTTCCCCATTCATTGCCTCCTCCTTCATTTAATTCCACCCACCTTATCCATCCATTTACTACCTTATCCCCCCATTTACTACCTTATCCCTCCATTTAATACCCTATCCCCTGCCATACGTAAAATTTTATAATAAATAAATTAAAGTTATTAATCCTTTAATTCTTTACCCAAACCAATAAATGTGTTAAGTAATCAATTAATTAATTAATCGACATATATTAAACAATAGTTAATTAATTAATTAATTAATATTATTAATAGTTAATCATTACTTAACTAATACACATTAAGACAATTAATTATTTAATTAACTATACTTAATAAACCCTATGCAACTATTTAACCAGGGTTGTTACACTCTTCCTTCTTTTCTTCTTTTGCTTGATTGATTTCATTTTTTAGCTTCTCGATCTCCTCTTGTTTTTCTTCTAATTGATTATCCTACTCATATATTATCTTTTCATTGTCCTTTAGAATTTCCTTTATTTCGAAGATACGATTTTGACTCTTTTCAAGAAATTATTTATTGTAGTCATGAAGATAGATATAGTCTGAATCATTATGGTCATAGCAATATTTACATAGAATCCAATCAACCTTTTTTTTATCCTTTGATAGTTATTCTTCTACTTCTTCCATGGGATAATTGCTAACAAAACATTCTTTTATTGTATCCGAGTCTTCTTCTTTACTTGCATGGGAGGATTCAATATCAACATTATTGCAATCCAAATAATGTGGAGAGTCTTTACATTTATTGATGGTTGAGTATTCATATTCATCCTTGATAGGAATGTCTTCTGTGTCTTCATTTTTGATTTGATACATATTTTCTAACTTCAACCATAAGTCCTTGGTGCATGTGTATAGTCCTATGATTGCCTTGACTGTGTCTGATAATCCATTGAGAAGAATCTTCAATGCCACTTCATTGTTCTTCCTTGCTCTTCTTTGGACTGTAATCTTGGATAAATTCTTTGATGTAGTTAAGTCCTAGGGTTTGCTTACTACTAAATTCCAAACTCAAGATCCTTTTGACTTGAAATAATGTTTCATATTTTCTCTCCATGAGGAATAATCTGTTCCATAAAATAAGGGAGCTTCAATTGCGGAGAGAGCCATTTGTGCACCCATTTATTAAGAATCTACCTTCCAGTGTTTAAACTATGCTGGAGGAACTTGATCTGATACCAATTGTTGAACACACCACCCACACTAAGAAGGGGGGGTGAATTAGTGTGTGGAACTTTCTATCTTTTCTTCTTGCAAGTTAGCAGTTAAAACATAATTGTACAAATTAAGAAAAATTAAATCATTATCACAATGGACAAGAGATACCAGATGTTTGTATAAGGTTTTGTATAATGTATATGTATATATGTGACTATAGTAATAAGGATTTTCCTAGCACCAACTATTTTGTATCAACACCAACTGAAGTAAGGAGCACCAACTCCTAGGAGACCACCAACTCTCAAGAGAGCACCAAATCTCAAGCAAGACCCAGCTTGCCACAATACCTAGCTTGCTGATATAACACACTCTATCCAACTAGATTTCATATAGTAATTAAACTCTAGTAGAAGTGATCCATTATTCAATCAACTCTATTTCATGATCAGAGGTATACCATCAACACTCATCATCACACTTCATCTTCTCTTTGAAATTCACACCTTGTTCACTTCTTCTTTCCTCTGATATTCATGCTTTCTTCACTTCTTCTTCTATTTGATATTCTCACGGACCTCAGGTCCATATCCCCTTCATTTTTCTTTGTAGGCGGCTCTTTCTCAACGATCCTATCTTTTCCACAATCCCGTCTTCTACCCCAAGCACACATCTAGTGAACCAATCATTGTTGTATTTATACTTGCTTATGCTCAAAACTTGTTTAAGTTATTGGGAAGATTTGTGCAACAAGTTATAACTAAATTTTCCATTACAAAAACTTTGGGACCACCAGAGATCATCATTTTGGGTCTTCAACTTTAAACCTCGAATCCCCTTTTACTTTCATAAATCGATCACAAGTACGAATCGATTTCCTTCTTCTCTGTGATAACATAAATCGACGCTTCCTTCAAACCATGTTCATATGATCATAGGCGTAGAACCACATGCTTATCAATTTAAGTGACACATTACATTCTTCCCTTTAAATCTCTTTACCATATGACCAACGACAGTGACCTCACATGACCACGCGATTGCGGGCATGACCAAAGGTGGTTTGAAATCAAACTATGTTTCGCCCCACAATCTACCTCGAGCCTCTACGTGTCCTTTCTTCAAAACCATGGTTTCGACTGCGGCCCACCCTCAACTTATTAAAGTTCCCACCCCTTCAATCCATGTAATGCGACGTGACCGTTGATCTCATGATGTTGACGATGCTCCTGGAATGACGGTTCATATTTGTTCTTTCAAGCTCTATGGATCGGATCTAGCCTTCCTAAATCAACGACTGCGATTTATTTCATGATCTGGGATTCATGAGTTTCAAATATCAAACCCTTCTTTCCTTCGTACGTCAATATTCTGGAGTCAATGATCTGCAGACACCTGTCCTTCTAAACCAGCAGCAATGGTCTTGTGTACCCTTTCTTGATCAATGGTCGAGATCTCCTTCAGGTCTCCGGACTTAAGAGATTTCAAATCTCAACCCCTTCTTTCCTTCGTACGTCAATCTTCCGGAGTTGATAATCCACTGATGCATGTCCCTTTTAGATAAATGACTACAATCCTTTCATGTCTCTGGACTTCAGAATTCTCAAGTCCCAACTTTCAATGTAGTATGATCAATGGTTGAGAATACTCCCGAAGTGATCTTCAGATCGGACGACTTATGTCTACTTCAGGACTTCGACGTTCGGGATTTCGGGACTTTAGGATAATCACTACTCCATTTTCCTCTGGAGTGATCACCTGTTGAGTAAGTCATAAATGGTGGAGACAAATTTCTATTTGTTAATGCTTCCACTTAAACTATCCTTCCACTGTAGTAGATTTACGATCGAGAATTACCCCGAAGTGATCTTCAGATTGGACGTTTCGTGTCCACTTCAAGACTTCAACATTCAGGACTTCAGGACTTTGGGCAAGTGTTGGTGGTAAACTTCCCGAATTAAAACTATCTGAGTGACGTAACTTACTTACGCCACTTTATGACATGTCACGAGCTGAGTAGCTTCCATGTGTCACTCAGATTCATGATTTTCACGTATCTAAAATGCCGATTCAACTTGACACTTGTCATTGTCTGATTGCACCATGTGTCCTTTCTGACGTGTATCTCCTCATGTGGCACATGTTCTTCTCTTGGATCTAACGGTTGTCCTAACTCCCGAAATGTATCTCAAATTGACGGCTGAGAGTGACTTTGAAACTTTGTCCTTCGGGACTTCGGGACTTTTGACATTTGTTGGTGGTGAAACTCCCAAAGTAAATCTCCTGGAGTGACGTAACTTATTGATGTCATGCGTTGACATGGCATGGGCTGATTTCCTCTTGACACTTGTCATCATTTGATTATTCCATGTGTATTTTCTCACGTGGTCTACTGACATGGTCTTCCAATGTGGTTCTCTCTGATCTAACGGTCATCGTATATTCTCTAGATGTGATGGTCCTTATTCATTTCGGATTTCAGGACTTCGGGTAATTCAACTTTTCAAGTTGTCAAATCTTCCGAAGTGAGATTCCCCAAACAGTAACCTCCTCGCAAATTTATACCCAAACTAAATGTTGTTCGTCGATCATGTTCTTAGATCGATGGCTCAATCTATCTACGATGCTACTTTTCTATCTTATCCTGTCCTTCCACTTAGAATGATCCAACGGTTGTCGGGTATTCAGGTATTCTAATTCTCAACCCTTTTCATCCCTCTTATCCTATCCTTCCACTTTAAAGTGATCCAATGGTTTTGAAGACTCTCGAAGAAGATCCATGATCAAGGATGATTGCGGAACCAAAACTTCTGAGTGATTTAACTCATCACCCAAACTCCAAAATTTGAAGTTGTGCGCTGTTGATGAGTCAACCACAATCGTCGATCTTCAAAGCTATAGGATCATACGGTCCTGACTAATTGCGGGATTGGAAATGGTGAGTCTTTTAATTCTCCTTTCTATCTCCACAATCTATCCCTTCCGTTGATCTAGCTTGCATATCCGACGATCACAATCCTCCAACAGTCCTAAATCCCACAGTCACTCATATGACAAATGTCTGTAATATGAGACGATCAACACAGACAATTTCTTGATCGGATGAATGCAGAGGTTTCTCACCCCGATATTACGCTTTTCCTTTTGAGATTCGATCTTTGCATACTATTCTCTCCTCCTCCTTAACTTACGCTTCCTTTCGATCTTTGATATCTTCATATCATTCACTCCTCCTCTTGAGCTTGCGCTTTTGATATCTGCATACTGTTTGACATTTTCTGCTAACTGATATACTGTTGAAATCAATGAAAATTTCATCTATGATAAATCACAATGATAATTTATCATAACAATAAATCATCACATCATAATGACATCGACTGTTGACATCAATGACAATATGTACAACAAATTTGGAGGTTGAAGGGCACCCAAAGGAGCTGATTGTTGCTAATCTTTTGGAGAGACATATAGGTAGAATACATAGGAGGAAACAAAGATATGGAATATAATTTAGAATAAATTCCCATATCGATGACTATAATATTAGGGATTTTATGCTATATTTGGGATTTGACGTCAACATACTACCAAAGAAAACTTTGGAAGCCATGGGTAATCCCAAGCTCGTTTATTCACCTATTCAGTTGTGCATGGCCATTCAATATTGTATCTATCCTATTGGGAGGCTACAAAATGTAGAAGTGGACTTAGATGGTGTTAAAACAATAATAGACTTCGAGGTCATAAAAATAATTGGAGAGAAGGATCAATATCTAGCTCTATTGGATATCGACTTTGCATATGAAAATTACGTTTTTATAGATCTCAAGAAGGAAATCATGAATTTTGAAGCGGATGGTATGAAAGTAAACCAACCTTTAGACCCTTACCAAGGTCCTTGATATACAAATATAGTCGATGAGAACATGGAACATGATTTCTTGGACCAACTACAGGGAAGCGGTCAGAATAAATTAACCCTACCACATATGGATCAATAAGTTGGAAGAGTATTCAGTTTGCAGGTGAGGATTTCGAGATTGCTTTTGAAAATTGGAAACAAGGAATATATGATAACTTCTCATGAAATTATGCGATAATCAAATATTCCAAGTGGGTTGGATAAAATATTAGAGAACACCCTATTTATGATGACACTTCTGATTTAGGCTGCTTTCTAATTGATCTGGTGGATAAGGTTGCACCAGAGAAAAGACTTCCAATACTTGATATTTCCTTAAATTCTTCTCCAACTAGGTGGTGGGCCACCCATAAAGGTACTTTTTCTTCCTGGGATGAAGTAAAGTGTTACATTCAATATCATTTTATTTCCCCATCACAATTCACTCAGCCGAATAAGGATCATAAGCCAAAATTCTAGACCTCAATTTTGGAGGCATATGATGGGTCCTCTGATCCAAAGGAGCATGTTGCACATTGTATTTAGGCATGGGAAGCTATGGAATTGCCTTTTCTATTTTGGTTGCATTAGTTTATACATTCTTTGGGAAAATTCCAACCGCTTGGTATGTGCATGAGGAGGATCGACGACAAACTGCTAGTTGGGAAGTACTTCAAAACCAATTCTACCAAGACTTATCATTCTTGGGTAAGTCTCCTGAAATAACCTGAGCTTTGCAATAGGTTAAGAAAATTCTATTTACGGATGAATTTAAACCTCTACATGTACCCATAGTCTGTATTGAACATGAAGACCTACTTCATCATAGCCTTTTCCCAGACACTTCATGAATACCTTTGACTTGTAGTAAAATTGATGAAGACCCAAGAGACTGTTGATTAAGGTTGGTTGTCATTGATGTCAACCCTTGAAGAAATCCCCATAGAAAAAGGTTTGGGTAATGGACCCAATATTTTTTGATGTAAATATGACTCATTATTTTCTTTTCATGGTTGATAAGAAGTAAAATTGGATGAAATCCAAAGTGGTCCCCTTATGGTGAAAGCCCTCATGGGAAGACGCTTTGCGGAGTGAGAGAACCCATGCTTAATGGTGGAATAATGAGATGAAGTACAGTGAATTTGTCAGTGAAACTATCCTAGATGCATATTTCTTGTCACTCCATTTCCGGTGGTATGTGGAACATCACATAAATCCTCACGGTTAGAGAGTTATGTCCATGTGAAGTTGGAGAACCCAGGTTTGGGTAATGGACCCACGTTTGTTTGATGGATAACAATATGAGTATTGATATATTTTTAGGTAATAATATTCTATATGGATAGTACATGTCATGCCATTTCTGGTGGTATGTGGAATGTCACATAACTCCTCACGGTTTGAGAGTTATGGCCTTACGAAGTTGGAGGACCCTCATATGTTGGCTTGAAGCCCCAAAAGGTNCTGAGAGTTATGTCCATACGAAGTTGGAGGACCCTCATATGTTGGCTTGAAGCCCCAAAAGGTCAAAGTAGTCAAAGTGGTTTAAGAGATTTTAGAAGGTAAATAATAAATTTAAGTGATGAGTGTACTATAATTCAAAGTGATTACAAAATAAATTATTTAAATAATAAATTTAATGGAGAAATTAGAAGTGGGGTAACCCTAAAATAAGGAAAGTGGGCAAAGTGACCTAGAAGATGTTTTTAAGGAAGCTACTTGGAGAGTATAAATAAGAGGCAAGGCTCTCTCATTTGAATCACACTTAAGAATATTGAATACCTATAGGTTTATGAGGTAACCAAAGGATATATAAGACAAATTTCCAAGGAAAGTGAGGAAAAGAAGGCCAGAATTCAAGGAAGGATAAATTCTTTTGATGATGCTTTCTAAGGTATGTTTTTTTTCAGGTCATCTCACCATTTTCGCAATAACATTTTTTCTAGAATGATTCATACCATGAAATTGCTATTCCATTGAGGAAACATATCCAAGTATTTCTGGTAAACAATTCAACTTGTGGGTCGTTGTATTTTTGTATTTACACTCCGTGGAAAATAGGGTTTGTGGCTAGTCCTGAAACTAGTCAAAAACAGGTGTTTCGGGTAAAAATGTCATAAATTATTCATAAAAGATCCTTATTCAGTGAGATAAAATGTGTTGGTTATATTAAATTATGTAGTATGTTGTGTAATATTTTTATATCTATTCAACAAATATTTTGTGCGGGCACGCTCTACAAGGTCGCTCTCTAGAATAAGCCATAATTCAACAAGGTGTGTCATTTATGCTATAAATCCTTTTTTGAGAGGTTCCAAGTGGTGAAACCTATATGAATTGCATAAAACACACTAAATAACATCATGTATTAGTTTCATATCTTTATTCATTATAGGTAAAAAGTTATGATTATTTCAATTTAGGGTTGTTGACTAATCCAAAACTAGTCTTGTGAGACTAAAGAAACGTTTGATGAAAAATCTAGTCTCTTGTTGTTAAATTTACGGAAGGTTTGCAGGTATGTGATCATATACACCAGGTCTATTATAGATTTACAAATCATATTTGGATGATGAAATTGATGAGGGCTTTTGGTTGAGGTACAAGTTGGGTACATGGTTGAGGCAAGTAGTTGATGAGTTGGCACATACATGATGTGTATAGTTGATGATGTTGGTATATATTGATGAGTCATAGTTTATGAGTACTTGACACATGATTGGTACATACTTGGTACATGGTTGGTTGCACTTGTTTATGGTACATGTTGATTACATAGTGTTTGGTACAGGTTGGTGCATGGTTGATGCACTTGTTTATGGTACATATTGATTACAGGTTGATGTATAGGTTGATGCATGGTTGATGCATGGTTTAGGTTATTGGTATAGGTTGTTTGGTACAGGTTGATTGGTACAAGTTTAAAGTGATATATCTCACAGTGATAGTGTGACAGTGGTTCCATCATTCTACTTCTACTTCAATGCAGTTGGACGGGGCAAGGACATGTGGTTGTAGCCACCTTCCGGTTGTAGCTAGAGAACATAGGGGGTTGTAGCCTCCTTTTGGTTATAGCCAGAGATTTGGGGAGTTGGATCTTCCCTTAGGTTGTAGCCTGAGAAACTAAGGGGTTGGAGCCTCCTTCTAGTTGCAGTTGGAAAACAAAGGAAGTTGGTGCTTCCAATGAATGTAATTATTCAAGACCTATAAGATAAATCATTCCGTGGTTTTCTCCCGATTTGGGTTTCCACGTAAAACACTGGTGTACTATGTATGTGTTTAATTGTTCATTTATTAATGCTCATTATTGGATAATAATTCTATATTGATATAACACTTGGATTATTTGGAGAAAAAGGATTATAATTACGCTATTACTGATTCACCCCCCCTCTCAGTAATCTAATAGAGACCACATAGGCCTAGATGATATTAAGAATTTGAAATTTAGAGAATCATAAAGCACTAGATATGTTCACAAAAATAAGTTGGATGATGTTAATACTTCTTATTCTAAACCCCCGAAGTTGCGAAAAATAAACATAGCGAGTGAGGAACACCTAAGCTAGATTCCATAGGGGATTATTAGGATGAACAAACCATGAAAGAGATACAAGCTCTGCTGTTGTTGTTCCAGAGTCTGTACTTAAGGCTTAGAAGTATAGTGTCTAGGCATCTGAAAGTGAGTAAGGGGTAGAGAAGGAAGAAACATCAACCTTCGGTAAGGGATAATAGGGATTATTTCTGAGTTAGGGTTGTCTAGCTTCCAACTATTCTTGGATGTTTATATCCCTTTCGATTGCTGCCCATGAACGTTCAAGCTCAACGCGGGTAGTGGCTGTTTTAAGAATAGTATCAAAAAGATTTAAGGTAATATGTGTTTGATCTGATAGTCCGGGTTTGATATTAGGCTGTCTTGTTACAGGGACAGTCATAGAGGAACAAAAAGATAATAGAATTTTGGGGGAAATTTAGGTCCTGTCTAAATTTCGATCGTATAAAGAGAGTTTACAGTTTCAGGAGTGAAAATAGGGTGCAAACCAAAGGCCCTTTCGCGTAACTGAGTTATATTTTAATAAAGATGTATGAGGTAGGAGAAAACATTAAGCTGTCTATCATGTAAGGCTCCTATCAAGGGAGAATCTCACTTATAAACAGAAGAAGAAAAATGTAAAGAAATAACCCGATGAAGCATACAATATATATAGAATTCTAAAGTGTTGACTGCTCTTATACCTGCTAATAGCTGGTACAGAGGAAAAACAATGAACAATATAGAAAACTAGAATTCATTCACTATAGTAGAGGTTGTACTAAATTATAGTGAAGCATCCATCAGATACAAATATGAAATAAAATGAAATATGAGATACAATGAAACAAACTCATAACACAGTCGTGATAGAATTGATAATATTCAGATTTGCTTTATATTAACTCTCAAGATAGAAAACCTCTATTACAATCGACACAAAAAGGTCCAGCCCTTTTTCTTTCTTTCTATGGTATATTTATACAATTTTACATAAGATGGAATCTCAATCGTTACAAGATTTTCAGTTACGATAAGAAGGAGAGAAATCATTCCATTTCTTCATCTCTATCTTTATTTGGTACCAGAAGCTTTCCCTCTCGCATGCTCGGTACAAGTGACACATCTTTTCGCTAGCTGAGATATCAACCTTGACGGTTCCGCTTGACAATTGGCCTCAAAAGAGTAACAATCTCGGGCTAATTGTGGAAACCTTTCTTCCATCTGTCGGTCTATGATGTCAATGGTGCATAATTGCACACTTGGTTTAATCATACATTTATCTATTTGTACTATGTCTGCCATAGTTACTTGTGAGATTTTGGCCGAATCTCTCTCTTCTTTTTCATTTATATCAAGAGAGATTTTCGCTATATTCATTTGACTCAATGTCTCAGCATTGCCTTCGTTATCAATACTTAACAGATTACCATCTATAGAACCAAAATCCTCTTCAAAGGATTTCATTACCTTATTGGCTTGCAGTTTACCTTCTAATATACTGTGCTCCCATTCTTTCAATAAAACATTTCCTTTGGTCTACTTCGAAATGGAAAACCTGGGAGTACTTCCTGATTCCCAGTTGTTTGTAGCTATTATAGCTTCTTGAAAAGTGACTCGAGCTACTCCAGCTTCCCTTTCTCTGACAGATAAATTTTCCAATACTTCATCAACGAGTAAGCAATTGTCCTGAATTATCTCTACCTTGACGAGTAAACTTCACTGGGCTATAGAAACCCTGCTCCGAATTTCCATCGCCTGGGACTGGAAAATATCGATATCTATAACTTTACTTTTGGTGATTTCCACTCTAGCCTGTAGCTATTCAATCAAGTATTTTTACTGGCCTGCTTGTATCTGACCGTTCTGAACCACCAGCTCTGCTTGTTCGAGCTTAGTTTTGAGCAACTCTATCTCCTTTTTATCGGCCATCTTTGCTTGTTCTATTCCTGTGCTCACCTGGTCCTTGGAAGCCTCCTCTGCTATGGCTAGTCTAGTTTCTAAGGTTTTGATGAGGTGATTTTTTCACTTCAACTGATTTTTCAAAACCCCGTCTGAGAATTGGTTTGCTGTAGCATATGCCCCTAAGGTCCTGGCTATTTCTGTAGCAAACTCATATTTTCTCTTGTCTTTCCCATCGGTCAACACTTTGTACTTCTTGGCTGTTGATCTCCCTTCCTGACATAATTCTCTTTTTACCACAACCTTTCTCTTATTATCGAAAAAGAACTCATTCAGAGGGAGCTCTACCATCCTTATAGGTCTCAATTCTTCATTTAAAATCCACCCTGCATCTATGTTTCCCTGAGTTGACTGCAAGGAAGCAATGGAGGCGATGGGATCTCTGGTTTGCTTAGATGTATGTCCTAGAGTAGTAACTGGAGTCTTCTTTTTCGGTGGCTCGGGAGTCTTTATCTTTGTTTTCGGACTCCTAGTTTGCTCTTCCCCGTCCTGGTGTTTTTTTGGGCTGGGTGTCGCATCTTTGGAGCCTTCGGCTTCTTTTTGTTTCACCTTTGCTATACTTGGATTCTCACCCCACAATAATGCGGGAAGACAACTGCGTTGTTGTTCTTGGAATTTTAGAACATCGACTCTCTCTTCGGGTGCCAGGGCTTGTATCCGAGCCAAAATCTCGGCATAAGATCTTGCACCTCGGAAAAAATCATCTGAGGGTGAATTCTCGTGTTCGAACCTTTTGAGTCTGCAACTGGCCAAGTGATTACTTACGACCCTTTGAGGATCGTGCTTCTTGAATTCAATATGAACCAATTTTAGGTCTTCCAGGGCTTCTGCCTCAAATTTAGCATGCCCGAAATCTAACAAAGAATATGAATTTAAATGAACATGAAAAGGTGGCCATACCTTCTTTGAATATCCCTTAAGCTCCTTTCTTATGCCACCGATTACGGTTTTCATAGCAACCTCACGACAAGCCATCTTGTCGGGTATGAATAATGGTAATGCATGCGGGGGAACAGAAGCCTCGAAAACCCTGAGATATGAGAATTTTGCTTCTACATACCAGTCAACTATATTTCTCAGATTCGTCGCTATACTGTCCGAGATCCTGGGTGGCGAGTGGTCGAAAATAGTGACATGTAGCGGTACCATTACCCAGTTAATGATTTCATACACAAAATCTGCCACTTTGTTTTCCCATAGTTTTGAATGGTAGACATGGATGGGCTCGGCCTCTGATGGAGTCCAACTCCAGCTCATTAAGGGAAAGGGTGTTAGAAAACACACGACATCCATAATGTACATGGACATAAAGAATGAAGCAATATTTTCGCTCTCCCTCTACGCCCGATACTTTGTAACTCAACTGGTCAAGCTATCAGATAACATTTTAGCCCAGTCGAAGGAAAAACCTTCTGCAACTGAATGTATTAGAGGCACCAACTGAAGAAAAAAATGTGTGGTGTCCTCTCTCCCGTATAGTCTGTAGGTCATCATAGCTATATATTTGAACTGCCGTTCCAAGGAAGCTATTGAATATATACCATTATTGTCTGCCCTGAACTTCACAGGGTGTGAAACCCAATCTCTGATTAAACTGGACATAGTCTTGTCATATTGCACACATTCCTTCTGTTTGAAGTTCTCCAAGAATTCGACATCATAGGTAAGGTCCGACACGGTAGGCAACTTGTACATAGCCTGCAGTTGTTCAGGTCTGAAAGTCCCAATAGTGACTTTCTGTTCATTGATGATGGTTCTGGTTGGTATGTCCACATAATATAGTGCCCACCGGACCATATCATAGTAAGGGAGCAGTCGTGGCCTGGCCGCTACTTTATGCATTCCATATTGGACGACGATCTTATATTTGGTGGTGAGGTCGTATTTTTCATTGTCACTAGAATCATTAGAATAATCTACCAATTTGGATTGTAGAACATCAGAAACAAACAACCAGGTCCTGACAGAGTCAACACTTTGAGGTGAAGTATCACCGACATTGTCTGAACCTTGTCTCGAAACCTCAACGTTGGCTTTGGATTCTTTTCACGGGGCCATGGCAGGGGATCCTGCTTTAGCTCTTCTGCGATAAAAATATGTACACATATAGAAATTAGTTCACTGAGAAAATTTTTCTCTGCATAATATAGAAATGAATTTGCGATAACAAATAACAACTCTTTATATTCAACTATTTAAAACTCGGTACTTTTCAGGAACAAAACGGTCAAATCATGCTTAAATATAAATTTAGCAATAAAAACCCAATCCTTACGTGTTGATTCACCTTGTTTCTAATTAATGCCATAAATTTTGGCAGTTCAAAATGTCAGTTGGCATAACGAAAATTTAAGACTGCCTCGTATACTGTGCATGAATCAAATCAAAAGAAATGCTGTCTTAGCTCAATTAATCAGGTTTTATCAATGTTGATTAATCTTTCGGTACTCGCTACATCGGGAGTTTTCGCTTTAACCTTTTGAACCTCTAAGACCTGAGATTGCGATGATTATTTTTGGTTAAAAAAGTAATTATGATTATGTGCTTAGTTAATTACGTGATTATTTATATCGCAACTTCGCGACTCGGAGCTTCGAAGGTATAGCTTCTGGGAAGTTCGTATGCCGAGTTGCAAAATCGCGAGATCGCGATGATATGATTTAATTAAAATGGGGGATAAAACAAGATTAAGTGTTTAATTAATTATGTTTCTATCTTTATCGTGACTTCGCGATTCGCCGCTTTGATAGTGTAGCTTTTAAAGAAAAATACGCCGAGTTGTGAATTCTCGACATAGCTTAACCTTGGCAAAGCTTTTTACCTTTATCATTAACGCGGGTTACTAAAACAAGAATCTCATGGTTTCGGCTATCGGGGTTATGACAGTAAGACTTTTGGAGTTAGTGAATGCCGAGACACGAAACCTCGATGATGCTTAACCGTAGTTTAGAAAATTTTTACTCTCGCTACTGACCTGGGTAAAACTTTAAAGTGATTTCGTCGTTTTTCTCTTCGAGACTTGTGAACTATGTGATCTATAACATCCGACATACGAAATACTGAGGTAAAAAGGGGAAAATCATTTGAACGAAAAGTAGAACTCGCCTTGAGAGTATGATAACCGTTGCCGCTCGTGTGATGAGACTTCAGAGATTTTGGAACAAATGAAGGAAAATAGGAAAACCATCTTTCGATTTCGAGCATTAAGATATGAAATTCAAAACGGGCTAAAAAACAAAGGCGGATCCAACATAGGCTCCAACTAGGGATCTTGTTTTCCTATAAGACGGGAAGAACAGTAGACCACGTGCCGATATTGGGTAAATGGAGTCAATGGATTTAATCCAGCGAAAAAGTTCCTGAGAACAGGATACCGAAGGGGAAAGGGACTTCGTTTTTTACCTTTGAAAATATTTTCAAAACTTAGATACTTTTTAAACTTAGCTGTAATCCCTTTCATGACTTTCTCCTTCCCGTTACTGAATTCAGGTCTGCCTTAAGGCAATCAAAACAGTTCTAGGAGACCCAACAGGTCTTGTGGCTATCGGCTTGCATCAAAAGAAGAATATTATATGTTTTTAATCAGGAAGCCCTGTCTGAACATGGGATGAAGATCAGGTTTTAAAAAACATTGGTTACCAAAGTAGAGTGATTTTAATGTATAACAACCTTACAAATATCTCAGATATTTCTTTACTACCAGTGAGCCTGTTCAGTACCTCGGTGAAGTTATCTGACCCCTTTTACTGAATTTCCTTTCACCAATTCAGAATATATTTGTGCATTTAAATTCTGAGACGAGGGCAAAATTTTTTGAATTTCCTTTCATCATCTCTTGGACTAGATGGGGGAAATCATTTCTGAATTTCCTTTCACCACCTGTCTTATAACTTGCTCTTTTAGAGCGCGAAGATGGGGGCAATCAGTTTGTATCAGGGCTGATATCTGTGTAATATTTTGCATTATAGGTCTGTCAACTTACTTTGATTACTCAGTACCAACCTTCCCTTAACTTTCACAACACCTTCGTTCATAGGGAGAAAGGGAATTTTTTTTTTTTGGGGGTATTCAATTTGAGCAAGCCTCAATCCTCTGAAACTATTGAAAAAACTAGGAAAGTCAGGATCACTTTTAAGAGTTACTTTTTTTAGAAAGGGACCGAGGAGTTATGAATACCCTCTTTCTTTCCACATTCTTCTTTGAAACTCTCGAGGTTGAAACATAATCTCTTCTCCCTACGTATGCAAAAAACAGAAAGATGCTAACTTTTTAAAGGGTAAAACCCTAAAACAGAAAAGGGTGTCAGATAGAGATTTATGGATGGAAAAAAAGAGGTCAAAAAATCAAAACTGACTCTTGAAATTTTTTTCAGGGACGCTTTACTTTGACTGATTGCTTTAATTTGAGTGACTTGTTTATTTTGTCTTATTCTTTCGTAAACGATTAATCATGGAGACATTCTATTATTTATTAGTTCATACAATGTTCTTGTCTGAATGAGGTTATCTCGGTTTTCTTTGATAGCCCTTTAGTACAAATCTTTTAGTAAATCTCACCTTTACCTTATCGTTTCATTTTCTTTGCGAAATATCAAAAATCTTTGGTATCACTTGTTTAAGCCAATTTGTTTCTGACACCCAACTTTCGGTTTACTTCTCCTGCTTGTTTTGTTTGCAGCTGGAATCCTGTAAAAGGAAAATATGAAGGTTATCGAGGCTATCTAAAAGGTTTCAAAAATTCATGAAAGAAATAATAATAACAAAGCGAAATGAAAAATATATATACATAAGTAAAATTTATATATATGAATATACAAATCTAAAATTA
>SNQJ01S0032536.1:96448-108846 GCA_010110895.2 Picea sitchensis
TTATACTTTTGGCAGAAGCTGAACATAGCCATAGATTTGAAATCCTGGGCATTATCCGTGACTATCTTTCGGGGGTAGCCAAATCTTGACAAGATATTGTCTTCTAAGAAATCTATTACCACCGAGTCAGTTTCCCTTTTAGTTGGAATAGCTTCCACCCATTTGGTAAAGTAGTCCATGGAAGTTAAGATCCACTTGTGTTGGGTGCTAGAATGTGGATTAATCTCTCCTATAAAATCTAGCCCCCATTGTTGAAAAGGGGCTTCAGTTTTGACGGGAACTAAAGGTAGTGCCGGGAGTTTCTGTTTACCTGCAAATCACTGACAAGGGCTAGAGGCTCGGACCTTGGCATTAACGTATGAAAAGAGTTTTGGCCAGTAATACCCAACCCTCATAATTTTGTAAGCTATGGCCCTCCAAGCGTGATGTCCTCCACAAACTCCTTCATGAAATTCGCTTATAACCCTTTCTGTTTCTGATTCGACTAAGCAGACTAACAAGAAACCGAGCGGGTCTTTCCAATATAATTGATTTTCGACGATACAATAATTAACTGCATGAAGCTTTAAAGTCCTATCTTTTGATGGTGATAGTTCACTCGGGCATTTTAGAGTTAGCAGGTAAGATACTATGTTTCTGTACCATTCCGATGATACAAACTTCTCTTCGATCTTAATTGCACTTGTTGGTTCATCAAGCTCGTTTATGTTCATATCTTCCTCATATCCCTGTAGGTAGTTTATATAAAAAGCTCTGAGGTTTGTTTCAGCCAAAAGTTTGGCTAGGCCTTTTCCTTTTATCAGTTTAGTAGGTTTGATTTCCAGGTCAAATTCTTGGATCTTGGCAAGCCATCGTCCTCTTTTCCCATCACTGTCTGGTTGTACCAAAATATCTTTCACAGAACTGGTCGGTACGTACGCAGTGATCTTGGAGTGTAATACATATGTTCTAAATGCCTTCAGTGATTTTACCATGGCTTACGCTTGTTTTTCTATTATATTATATTTAAGTTCTGCGTCTCTGAGGCTCTTTCTGAAAAAGGCGATCGGCTGTTCAAAACCCTCTTCGTTCTTTTGGAGGAGCACCGCAACAATCGTGTGTTCAGAGGAAAATGAAAAAATAAGAAAGTCTTTTAGATAATCGGGACTTGCTAATACAGGTGCCTCGACTATGAATTTCTTAATGTGTGCAAATGATGCTTTGGCCTCTGTTTTCCACTTTACTTCGCTGCTATTTTTCAACATATCTATGATCAATTTTACAATTTCAGCGAAATTTGGGATAAATCTTCGTAAAAAAATTATTTTTCCTAAGAAAGATTGAATTTCTTTTACATTTCTAGGAATGTTTATAGTGTCTATCGCTTCAACCCTCTTAGGATAAATCTTAATTCCATCCTTAGATACAACATGACCCAATAATTTAACCTCTTGCATGGCGAAGTGTGATTTCTTGGGGTTTAAGGATAGACCAAACCTGCGACATTTTTTGAATGTTTGTTTAAGATGTACCAGATGATCTTCGTCAGATTTGGAGAAAACTGTTAAATCATCGAGATAGATGACTACAAACTTATCCCTCTCTCCAATGAAAGCGATGTCCATAGCGCGTTGGAACGTTGCTCCTGCATTCATCAAACCGAAAGGCATTTTATCATACATGAACGTACCCCAAGGGGTAGTAAAATATGTTTTTTCTTTATCTTGTTCATTCATGGAAATTTGATTATATCTAGAGAAACTGTCAATCATAGACATTCTATTCGCCCCAACTACCCTTTCTAGCACACGATCCATTTTAGGAAGCGGATAGTTGTCTTTAAGAGAGGACTTATTTAAATTTCTGAAATCCATGCACAGTCTAATTTCTCCACTCTTTTTTCTGACCGGGACCAGATTTTCCACCCAGTTAGAATATCTCAGAGGTACTATAATTTTCGACTCCAAAAGTTTCCTCACTTCTCTCTCGACCACAGGAAATAAAATGGGGTTGATCTGCCTAAGCTTTTGTCTAAATGGTTCGACCCCAGGCTTTAAAGGTATCTTGTGATCGATCACGACAGTGTCGTAGGTTCTTAACTCATTGTAAGACCAGGAAAAAACATATTTAAATTGTCTGAGTAGGTCCTTATATTTGTCCTTTATTTCAGGGGGGAGGAGTTTAGATATTTTAACCATCATAGATTCTTCTTTGGTTCCTATGTCATAGTCCTCAACCTCTTCTGGTTGGGGTTGTAAGGTGGATTTTACAGGTATGTCGTTTTGATCAAATAGTGTTTCTAGAGGGATCAATCCCTTCAGAATCTGGTTATTTTTTAGGACCAGCATACGATGATTTGCGATTTTGTCTTGGAAAGCTTAAGGGTCCTCCCCTTCTTGCGTGATCCATATCTGGTCATTCTGATTTTCTTGATCTGCGTGAGTTTCAGAAAATTCACCTACTTCTTCAAGAAACTTCTTAATTTGTTCATCATCCCCAAAAAACTGCCAGTGCTGGATATTATCTGGTATAGATGGTCTGTGTCTTATCTCTATGTGATACTTCAATTTAAAGGTTGTAGGAGGAGTAAAAGTTGAAGCTGCTTTAGCTAATGCATCAGCATGTAAGTTTTCTACGTGTGGGATGAAGTGGATATTTACAGATGAGAAAAAGATTTCCATAAGATCCCAGGCACAATTCCTGTATGATCTTAATCTGGGATGCTTGGCTTGGTACTGTCAATTTATTTGTTTGACTATTAACTCTGCATTTCTGTATACCTCTAGGTTATTTATTTTTAGCTTCCTGGAAACCTCTAATCCTAAGACCAAGGCTTTATATTCACATACATTGTTAGTATAATCTACACCCCATTGCAGTCTGTAAGAAAAAGGAACAACGAACTTTTCTTCAGGAGCCACAAAAAGCACTCCTACACTAGCCCCTTTGCAAGAGGAGGCACCGTAAAAGAACTTTTTCCAGATACCAGTGCTACATATATCCTCGGTCATGTAACCTCACTCTTCATGCTCTATATCATTTTATTCTGTGAACCCATCTAAACCGTCATCAAAAGATAAGATACAATTTCCTAAATCTTGATCTGCAATGTAAATAGGGAAATTGTTCGGATTTTGAGGGTCGCTTACTGTATATGATAACCTCGTCTTCCTATACAACCAAGTAAATTTCCCACCAAACAAAGGAATTGTGGCGAACATCATATCCAATTGAAGAGAACCCCCCAACTTGGCTACCCATGACCTAGACAACAGTAAGCCATACTTGGGGGGAATATCGACAATAACCACATCCATCAAGATACTCTTAACTGGGACCTATGCTAGGGTGAATACTAAATCCTTTATCATTCCCATACACTTAACTCTTCTCGAGTCAAAAGAGTAAATATATCTGTAAGGTTTGGTGATCTAGAGACCCAATTTGTCCATAATAATTTTAGGCATCACGTTATGGGAGGCTTCGGAGTCTAGCATGCAATTATGTAGCAGTTGATCGTATACATTTAAGGTGATATAAAAGGGAGAAACAATGTCTTTGGCCCCTTCAAAATGTGGACCAAAAGTGATGTTGGGTTTATCATCTTCCTGATTTAAAACGTCAGATTGGATTTATAGCTCTGAGACACCTATCACTTTGGAAATCTACTTTCGATAAACTGGGATTTTCGCTAACTCTACCAGAGGAATTGGTATCTTAATCTTATTTATCTCGTTTTCAAAATTGAAAACTCCGCTCACCTTATCTGTTTCTCTAGTTGGGACTTCCGAATCCTTCTTTTCTGACTTATTTGTCTGGACCTCTTTATTACTCATGATCTTGGTTGAAAGTGTAATTGCATTAGCTTTTTCGGTTCCTTGTGTTTGGGTCTCAACTTTTCCCACTTCGGGTTCTTGTGTGTTTACTACTTTTGCTTTGCTGTTAGGTAACAGGGTTTCTTCCAGAGTAGGCTCATAAGTTTGACCTCTTGGGAGAACTTTCTTAGGTTGAGTAGTTGAAATGGGCTTACTCTTAGATCTCAAGTTATACTTAGGTTGGACCTCGGCCATTATCATTTCGGTTCCTTCTTGAGAGCTACAAAGGCCAGTATGATCTCTTTCTTCACCTTTAATCGATGATTGTTGAGTGCTTAGAGATTTTTCATAATATTCTCTAGTCAAATACGGTTGTGTGCAGTCATCACCGAAGTTCGTGACATCATCATCTAAATCTCCAAAATCTTGGAGATCATTTGCTCCTATAAAGTTTTCGTTCTTTAGTGGAGTTTGTATTTTTTGATCTTCATTTTTTATCTGTCTTTGCTAGTTTGGGGGGTTGGGATTCCTCTTGAAATCCCTTTTGGCGAAAGAATTGGCTTTGGCCTGTTCTATCTCCATTCTGGATATTTTATTGGACAGTTCCTTAATTACCCTGGCCATATCGTCTACTTTGTCATCTGTGTATCTATTAGACCCTAACAACCCTGCTTGTTCTCTAAAGTGTCTAGTTTCTCGATTTCCCATTTATACTTTAGCTTTTAACTTACCAGAATCCATCATATTTGACTCAATTTCTACAACGTCATCTTGCATTCGGTTTAGAATAGTTCCCTTCTTTCCCGTAAAAGAAGTGCAAAATCTGGTTCGAAATCCCCCGCGAAAGTTGCTTTGGCTGCGGGTTGGGACGGTTTAACCTCGGCTAGGATTTTGTTATACAACTTATTGAATCTCTGAATAAACTCCATAACTGTTTCTGAATTATTTTTTCTTAAAGACCCAAACTCGGTTAAATAATATAGGTGGTCCTTTCTTTCGCCCCATTTTCTAAGGAAAGCATCTTCCAAGGTGTCATAGGACAAGATAGATCCTGCAGGTAGACTCCAAAACCAAGTTCGGACCTGAGCTTCGAAGGTTTGGATGATAAGCCTCGAATACACATCTTCATGTTCGAGGCCTAGGATGTTTGCGAATTGGTAAAAACAATTTATGTGTTCGACTGCGGTCAGATCTCCTTCTCCAGTGAATTTTAGCAATTTTTTTATATAATTTTTGGGAAGGTCATGCAGAGGAGTGGGAAATACCAAGGGATCATACCTTGCTACCACTTTAGCAAAAAAACTGGGAGGGGGGGCAGGCCCTTGGCCTCTAGCTCCTCCCCCAGGAGCACCTCCACCTCCTCCTACGACAACCCCTCCACCTCCTCCTCTAGCGGCTGCCATCGTTATTAGTGGAAAGCTGTAAAGGGGGTTTTGGAAGATTAAAAGTGAATCTTTACTTTCTTCGCGGGTTGAAAAATCCGAGGATGACTGGTAAGGGACGTGAGGGATTTTCTCTTCGAACTTACAAGAGATGTAGTCAGGGGAATCAATGGGTGTGGAAACTAGATGTGTGAAATATTCTTTGAGACTGGGTGAGGTCATGAAATTTAACTTAAGGGTCGATGATATATCGACAGTAGATGAATTTTCAACAAGACTTTTTCCTTTGTGTACTACAGAGGTTATCAGACGGGTTTCGCTTCTCACTTCAGAGTAGTTTGACGTTAGATCTTTAGTGTCAAAAAGAGGGTTGCGTGAAGTTGAAGGTTCAGAAGAACTCTTGGTCTTTAGTTGTGGGTATTTAGGCTGATAGACTGCAGGGGTCGGCTTAAGAGAGCCTCTTGCCTTTAAAATCTTCTCAGGATCGGTAACGGGTGTGGTCTGTTTACCATCCAGGTTTTTCCTGGTATTCCTTTGTTCGGATGCCAACTTATTAATCGTGGAGTCACCAAGTGAAAGATTGGAAAGCCTTTAAAAGGTGTGCACTCTTTGTTCACTATCAAAGGGTGGCACTTTCAATAAAAAAAATGTCGTTTTCCCAGGGAAAAAGATTTCGTAACTTCGGTCCCCGACAACGGCGCCAAAAAGATGTTGTTCTAGAGTCTGTACTTAAGGCTTAGAAGTATACTGTCTAGGCATCCGAAAGTGAGTAAGGGGTAGATAAGGAAGAAACGTCAACATTCGGTAAGGGAAACTAGGGCTGATTTCTGAGTTAGGGTTGTCTAGCTTCCAACGGTTCCTGGATGTTTATATCCCTTTTGATCGCTGCCCATGAACGTTCGAGCTCAACCCGGGTAGTGGCTATTTTAAGAATAGTATCAAAAATATTTAAGGCAATATGTGTTTGATCTGATAGTCCGGGTTCGATATTAGGCTGTCTTGTTACAGGGAAATTCATAGAGGAACATAAAGATAACATGATTTTGGGGGAAATTTAGGCCCTGTCTCAATTTTGGTTGTATAAAAGAGAGTTTACAGTTTCAGGAGTGAAAATAGGGTGCAAACCAAAGGCCCTTTCCCGTAACTGAGTTCTATTTTAATAAAGATGTATAAGGTGGGAGAAAACATTAATATGCCTATCATGTAAGGCTCCTATCAAGGGAGAATCTCACTTATAAACAGAAGAAGAAAAATGTAAAGAAATAACCCGATGAAGCATAAAATATATATAGAATTCTAAAGTGTTGACTAGTCTTATGCCTGTTGATAGATGGTATAGAGGAAAAATAGTGAACAATATAGAAAACCAGAATTCATTCACTATAGTAGAGGTTGTACTAAATTATAGCGAAGCATCCATCAGATACAAATATGAAATGAAATTAAATATGAGATACAAGGAAACAAACTCATAACACAGTCATGATAGAATTGAGAATCTTCGGATTTTCTTTATATTAACTCTCAAGATAGAAAACCTCTATTACAATCGACACAAAAAGGTCCATCCCTTTTTCTTTCTTTCTATGGTATATTTATACAGTTTTACATAAGATGGAATCTCAATCGTTACAAGATTTTCAGTTACGATAAGAAGGAGAGCAATCGTTCCATTTCTTCATCTCTGTCTTTATTTGGTACCAAAAGCTTTCCCTCTTGCATGCTCGGTACAAGTGACACATCTTTCCACTAGCCGAGATATCAACCTTGACGGTTCCGCTTGAAAATTGGCCTCAAAAGAGTAACAATCTCGGGCTAATTGCGGCAACCTTTCTTCCATCTGTCGGTCTATGATGTTAATGGTGCATAATTGCACACTTGGTTTAATCATACATTTATCTATTTGTACTATGTCTGCCATAGTTACTTGTGATATTTTGGTCGAATCTCTTTCTTGTTTTTCGTTTATATCAAGAGAGATTTTCGCTATATTCATTTGACTCAATGTCTCAGCATTGCCTTCGTTATCAATACTTAACATATTACCATCTATAGAACCAAAAGCCTCTTCAAAGGATTTCATTACCTTCTTGGCTTGCAATTTACCTTTTGATATACTATGCTCCCATTCTTTCAATAAAATATTTCCTCTAGTCTGCTCCGAAATGGAAAACCTAGGAGTACTTCCCGATTCCCTGTTGTTTATAGCTATTACAACTTCCTGAAAAGCGACCCGAGCTGCTCCAGCTTCCCTTTCTCTGACAGATAAATTTTCCAATACTTCATCAATGAGTAAGCATTTGTCTCAAATTATCTCTACCTTGGCGAGTAAACTTCCCTGGGCTACATAAACCCTACTCTGAATTTCCATTGCCTGGGACTGGAACATCCTGATATCTATAACTTTACTTTCAGTGATTTCCACTCTAGCCTGTAGCTGTTCAATCAAGTCTTTTTGCTGGCCCACTTGTATCTGACCGTTCTGAACCACCATCTCTGCTTGTTCGATCTTAGTTTTGAGCAGCTCTATCTCCTTTTTATCGACCATCTTTTCTTGTTCTATTCTTGCACTCGCCTGGTCCTTGGCAGCCTCCTCTGCTGTGGCTAGTCTAGTTTCTAAGGTTTTGATGAGGTGATGTTTTCGCTTCAGCTCATTTTTCAAAACCCCGACTGAAAATTGGTTTGCTAAAGCATATGCCCTTAAGGTCCCGACTATTTATGTAGCAAACTCATCTTTCCTCTTGTCTTTCCCATCGGTCAACACTTTGTACTTCTTTGATGTTGATCCCCCTTCCCGATAGAATTCTCTTTTTACCACAACATTTCTCTTCTTATCGAAAAAGAACACATTCGGAGGAAGCTCTTCCATCCTTATAGGTCTCAATTCTTCATTTAAAATCCACCCTGCATCTATGTTTCCCTTAGTTGACTACAAGGGAGTAATGGAGGTGATGGGATCTCTGATTTGCTTAGCTGTCTGTCCTGGAGTATTAACTGGATTCTTCCTTTTCGGTGGCTCGAGAGTCCTTATCTCTGTTTTCAGACTCCTAGTTTTCTCTTCCCCGTCCTGGTGTTTTTCTGGGCTGGGTGTCACATCTTTGGAGCCTTCAACTTCTTTTTGTTTCACCTCTACTGTACTTGGATTCTCACCCCGCAATACTGCGGGAAGACAACTGCATTGATGTTCTTGGAATTTTAGAACATCAACTCTCTCTTCAGGTTCCAGGGCTTGTATCCAAGCCAAAATCTCGGCATAAGATCTTGCACCTAGGAAAAAATCATTCGTGGGCGAATTCTCATGTTCGAACCTTTTGAGTCTGCAACTGGCCAAGTGATTACTTACGACCCTTTGTGGATCGTGCTTATAGAATTCAATATGAACCAATTTTAGGTCTTCCAGGGCTGGTGCCTCAACTTTAGCATGCCCGAAATCTAACAAAGAATATGAATTTAAATGAATAGGAAAAGGTGGCCATACCTTCTTTGAATATCCCTTAAGCTCCTTGCTTATGCCACCGATTACAGTTTTCCTAGCAACCTCACGACAAGCCAGCTTGTCGGGTATGAATAATGGTAATGCATGCAGGGGAACAGAAGCCCCGAAAACCCTGATATATGAGAATTTTGCTTCTACATACCAGTCAACTATATTGCTCAGATTCGTCGCTATACTGTCCGAGATCCTGGTTGGCAGGTGGATGAAAATAGTGACATGCAGCAGTACCATTACCTAGTTAAATATTTCATACACAAAATCTGCCACTTTGTTTTCCCATAGTTTTGAATGGTAGACGTGGATGGGCTTGGCCTCTGATGGAGTCTAACTCTAGCTCATTAAGGGAAAGGGCATTAGAAAACACAGGACGTCCATAATGTACGTGGACATAAAGAATGAAGCAATCTTTCTCCTCTCCCTCTGCACTCGATACTTTGTAACTTGATTGGTCAAGCTATCAGATAGCATTTTAGCCCAATCGAAGGAACAACCTTTGACAACTGAATGTATTAGAGGCACCCACTGAAGAAAAAAATGTGTGGTGTCCTCTCTCCCATATAGTTTGCAGGTCATCATAGATACATATTTGAACTGCGGTTCCAAGGAAGCTATTGAATATATACCATTACTGTCTGCCCTGAACTTCGCAGGGTGTGAAACCCAATCTATGATTAAACTGGACATAGTCTTGTCATATTGCACACATTCCTTCTGTTTGAAGTTCTCCAAGAATTTGACATCGTAGGTAAGGTCCGACACGGTAGGCAACTTGTACATAGCCTGCAGTTGTTCAGGTTTGAAAGTCCCAATAGTGCCTTTCTATTCATTGATGATGGTTTTGGTTGGTATGTCCACATGGTCTAATGCCCACTGGACCATATCATAGTAAGAGAGCAGTTGTGGCCTGGCCACTACTTTATGCATTCCAGATTGGACGACGATCTTATATTTTGTGGTGAGGTCGTCTTTTTCATTGTCACTGGAATCACCAGAATAATCTACCAATTCGGACTGTAGAACATCAGAAACAAACAACCAGGTCCTGACAGATTCAACACTTCGAGGTGAAGTATCAGCGACGTTGTCTGAACCTTGTCCCGAAACCTCAATGTTGGCTTTGGAAGCTTTTCGCGGGGCCATGGCGGGGGATCCTGCTTTAGCTCTTCTGCGATAAAAATTTGTATACATACAGAAATTAGTTCACTGAGAAAAGTTTGCTCTGCGTAATATACAAATGAATTTGCGATAACAAATAACAGCTCTATATATTCAACTATTTAAAACTCGGTACTTTTCAGGAACAAAACGGTCAAATCATGCTTAAATATAAATTTAGCAATAAAAACCCAATCCTTACTTGTTGATTCACCTTGTTTCTAATTAATGCCATAAATTTTGGCAGTTCGAAATGTCAGTTGGCGTAAGGAAAACTTAAGACTACCTCGTAGACTGTGCATGCATCAAATCACGAGAAATGTTGGCTTAGCTCAATTAATTAGGCTTTATCAACATTGATTAATCTTTCGGTACTCGCTACATCGGGAGTTTTCGCTTTAACCTTTTGAACCTCTAAGACCCTAGATTGCGATGATTATTTTTGGTTAAAAACATAATTATGATTAGGCGCTTAATTAATTACGTGATTATTTATATCGCAACTTTGCGACTCAGAGCTTCGAAGGTATAACTTTCGGGAAGTTCATATGCCGAGTTGCAAAATCGCGAGATCGCGATGATATGATTTAATTAAAATGGGGGATAAAACCGGATTAAGTGTTTAATTAATTATGTTTCTATCTTTATCGTGACTTCGCGATTTGGGGCTTTGACAGTGTAGCTTTTAAAGAAAACTACGTCGAGTTTTGAATTCCCGACAGAGCTTAACCACGGCTAAGCTTTTTACCTTTATCATTAATGCGGGTTACTAAAAAAAGAATCTCGTGGTTTCGGCTATCGGGGTTACGATAGTAAGACTTTTGGAGTTAGTGAACGTCGAGATGCGAAACCCCAATGATGCTTAACCGTAGTTTAGAAAAATTTTACTCTCGCTACTGACCTGGGTAAAAATTTAAAGTGATTTCGCTGTTTCTCTCTTCGGGACTTGTGAACTATGTGATCTATAACATCCGACATACGAAATCCCGAGGTAAAAAGGGGAAAATCATCTGAACGAAAAGTAGAACTCGCCTTGAGAGTATGATGACCTTCGCCACTCGCGTGATGCGACTTCAGAGATTTTGGAACAAATGAAAAAAAATATGAAAACCATCTTTCGATTTCGAGCATTAAGATATGAAATTCAAAACAGGCTAAAAAACAAAGGCGGCTCCAACAACTGCAATAATATGAGGATCTATTCCCTATAATATTTCTAGAACTAAAAGTTATTAAGGGATATTTAGTGGATATGAAGATAGAGTTAAAAACTGACTCAAGACCAGTTAAACAAAGACCATACCATCTGAACCCTAGAGTCAAAGAGAAAGTGAAGAAGGAGGTTGATAGGATGTTAGCAAGTGGGATGGTTTTCCCTATTGATAAGGATGAATGAATCTGTCTTATCATCATAAAAATAAAGAAAGGTATGAAGGATATACGAGTATGTGTGGACTATAGAAGCTTGAATGCTACCTATGTGCATGAACCCTTGCCTACCCCCTTTAGTGACGAGGTACTAGATCAAGTAGCAGGCAAAAAAGCGTATTACTTTACAGATGGTTTTGTGGATGCCACCAGGTTAGAATTGCTGAAGAAGACAAGAAACAAATACCTTCACTACTGAGTGGGGATAATTTTCCTATAATGTTATATCTTTTGGGCTCAAGAATTCCCCAATAGTGTTCTCTCTAATAGTGATTGCAACATTCCACGATTTCATTCATAATTTTCTCAAGATATACCTGGATGACTGGAATATGTACATCTCATTGAAGGAGCACAATGGGATATCATGACTGATGTTGGACCACTGTAGAAAACTACATATCTCCCTAGTGAATCTGAGAAAATGTGTTTTTTGTGTACCCTTTGGGAATCTGCTTGGACATATAGTTTATAGGGAAAGAGTTCTAGTCTATCCTCTGAAAGTTGCAGTAATTCTCAGTATCCCTCCTCCTACCACTGTCAAATAGTTATGAACTACTTTGGGATATAATATGTAATATCATAGGTTTATTTTGATTTATATAAGAATAAAATCACCTTTGGAAAAAATACTAAATAAGTTCAAAGAGTTTCATTGTACTTAGGACTGTGATAAAGCGTTCAAGCTACAAAAATAAAATTTGAGTACTGTACCTATTTTAACTTATCCTAACTGGAAAATTGAGTTTCATGTGCACATTGATGCCTCTGTGATTGCGTTAGGCACTATTCTAGCACAACCAAGGGAAGGAAATATCGATCATCCTATCTACTTTTCCAACATAAATCTTTCCTATGCTGAGCACAACTACACTATAAATGGAAGAGAAGGTTTGGAAATGGTTTATGCTTTACAAAAGTTTAGACATTATTTGTTAAGAGGTCATTTTAAGATTTTTACTGATCATTTTTTCTTTGAATTATCTGTTAAGAACCAAACATAAAAACCTCAGGAAAAGTACTCAACGCCTTGAAAAAGAGATAATTTCAGATAATAAGCCTCTTCGAGGGGGAAACCTCCTTTTACCCCACTTAAATGTTCAAGTACAAGATGATTCAAAATGAAAATGTCTCCTTCGTATA
>SNQJ01S0032536.1:110777-139747 GCA_010110895.2 Picea sitchensis
TAGCTTCCATTGAATCCATCTTATTTTGTAGTTCATTCATGTCCCTACACATTTCTTCACCTTCATCAAGAGTCCAATTAGGATTTTATGGAGGCTTATTTGGTGTAGAAGGTCCCTTTTTCGGTGGCATGTTGGCCAAGTATCACTTTTGAATCTTGATTTTGAGGCGGTTCCGCTAGACAATATTTATTCTGTTCTATCTCCCAAGTTTCGGCCCTTCTGGGTATGAAACATTCTTTTAGGTAGTTCTCTGATATTTCTTCTCTGCAATGCCATAGGTCCGATCAAAATTGGATGTGCCAAGTGGAATTTATGGTAACTTCCTCACAACTTGCCGATTTTTGGCCTATCCAGGAGATCTAAATTTTATAGCATGACCCACACAAAATAATTGATATCAAATTCGGAAACTTGCACCCAAACTACTGCAGACTGTCCACGATCCAATGAAACTAGTCCCACTCAATTTGGATACTCTAGCAATAAGTTATGATTATTTTACCTGGAACACCTTCTTGAGACTAGTCAATATGACTAGTCAGATACCCTATCTTACACAAGGTGTATCTACAAATTTAAGATGACCCAGAAGCTAAATTTTTTACCACAGATACCTTACTAATTTATGTAAATGGCCTCCATATTTCAGGGTCTGAAACGTTACCTAAAAGTATTTATAGCGAAAATGCCGCAATGACTCATTTCAGGATGATTCCAGAACCCTATCTTTTACAGGTCAAGTATCTACCAAAGTATAAGGCCTCAAGAGATGAATTTTGAACCCAACGTACCTTGATCCATCTACCTAATATTATCCAAGCCGTTCCTTCTGAAACGTTGTAGAAAAACAATTATAGCGAAAATTCCACAGTGTCTCAGATGTAGCAGCGAAACCCCAAGACCTTGAGCTCTGATACCATATGTTAAGAACCAAACATCAATATAGCATAGAAAAACCTCAGGAAAAGTACTCAAAGCCTTGAAAAATAGATAATTTCATATAATAAGCCTCTTCTAGGGGGAAACCTCCTTTTACCCCACTTAAATGTTCAAGTACAAGATGATTCAAAATGAAAATTTCTCCTTGGTATATATAGGAGAATAGGAGGTATAATTACAACTAATGGCCTAAAGCTGACATAAAGAAAATAACATTACTAATATAATATGCCCCAATTAAGGGGTAATGAGCACAATTACAACTAATGGCCTAAAGCCAACATAAATAAAATAACATTACTAATATAATATGCCCCAATTAAGGGGTAATGAGCATAATTACAACTAATGTCCTAAAGCCAAAATAAATAAAATAAAATTACTAATATAATATGCCCCAATTAAGGGGCAATGAGCCAATATTAGGGATTAGCATTATCTGGTTAACAAACCTATGTTAGAAGGTCGAATTTGCAAATGGTTTTTTTTTATTTCAGGAGTTTTCTTTTGAAGTCACTTTCAAGCCTGGTCAACTAAATGTGGGGTTAGATTATTTTTCTAGACTTGAGTCAGAAGAAAGTGACAGAGTTGTATATGATCAACTCCCTGATGTAGATCTTTTCTGTATTGACGCTATTGCTGATTATTGATTAGACATTGCATTATTTTAACCACTGGTACTATGCCAGAGGGATATTCCACAACTTAGAAAAATAACCTAATGGTTAGTGCAACATACTATCAACTAATTGTGGGAAACTTGTACAAATTAGGATTGGATAACATCTTGAGGTGTTGTGTACTAGAGCACGAAAGACCTGATATTATATGGGAATGTCATAGTGGAGTTGCGAGAAGACATGTTGGAGGAAAGGAAACTACCCGAAAGATATTACAAGTAGGATTATGGTGGCCTTTGGTGTTTAAATATTATATGGACTATGTTGGGGCTTGCGATATATGTCATAGAGTGGCGAAGCCATCTTGTTGTGATGAGTTTCATTTACACCCTCTTCGAGCATTGCAAGCCTTTGAAAAATGGGATGTCGATTTAATCAGTTTGATAAATCCCCTTGCTAGGAGTTCAAAGGAAAGATACACAATTACCACAACTGACTACCTGACTAAATGGGATGAAGTGTGAATTGTTCGATATTTCTCTACAACCACAAAAACACTCTTTAATTTTTAGAATATCATTACCTGGTGTAGTTGTCCTCGGAGCTTGATGGGTGATTAAGGAGCCCATTTTATCAATGAAATTATCACAACCCTTACAAGAGAATTTTTGATTCAACATGATAAGAGTAGTCCCTACATGCCAATACTCATTAATTTGTTTTCAATTGCACCATATTGTAGCACACATATGGCTGGAATTCATATGGGCCCAACACTAAATTGCAGAACCTCAACCCCACACATAAGTTGCTCGTGAAATATATGCCTAAAAGTTTCTTAGAGAAAAGAAGGACAAGGGAAAGCTTCAAGGAAAACCAAAAGAAGGACAAGGGAAAGCTTCAAGGAAAACCAAAATGAGGGAAGAAACGAATAATAGTAGGATGCATAGAGAAAAATGAAGGCCACTTCGATATCCACTCTTTGTGGTAAGTACTTTGAAGTCAAAATCATGAAACAAGATGACATTGTAATTATAATGCAAGACCCAAAACTTTTCCTCATTTTGCATTGCCAAATTTATATGAATGAATTTGAAACTCATCGAGGTAGAGATCTCTCGACCTTATGCACCGTGCAAAACAAACAAACGAGGAATAAACCAAAAATTGTCCTCATTTTTCATTGCCAACATTTCATGAATGCATTTGAAACTCATCGAGGTAGAGAGCTCTCGACCTTATGCACCATGCAAAACACATAAATGAGGAATAAACCAATCTCAATGTGTAAAGAGAAAACACCACTATAAAAACCCAACCCATACCTCCAAGTTCCATTCAATTACAACCAATAACTGACAACAATTACAATGAATATCAAACTCTACAAACTTCAATATGAAAATAGATCAACAATGAATACATGCACAAAACTCTTCCCACCATGGCCATGCAGATTTAGACAACATTTTCAAAGAGATCAAGCTCAAGAAAAAAACTGAAGAGAAACTACGAATACATCTTTGTCTGCATGGGGATATTTAAGCACTCCCCCTTGATTTTGTGAATAAATAAAAAAAAAGGCATTTGTAATGTCCCCCAACTTAATTAAGGAACATTAATACGTGGAAGACACATAAATTCAAAAATTTTGCTAACTAATTTCCTGTAGCTTACCAACTACAAATTATTCTTAGATATAACCATTTTTAGATGCCCATAACTATATGGAGCTACATCATGCTTAAATGAACATGAATGAAACTAATAAATCATCTACAACAACATATAACCCATTCCCATTCATAGAGTAAAATGCACAAAAACTAACTCATAATTTAACTCAGAAAACAAGTAAACACTTATTTTTTAAAACAGTTGTGAAACCAATTGCTTGGGAAGGACGTTCCACCCAACCATAGACTTGTTGTTCCAAATATAAAAAACAAGTCACCCGCAAGCTAGGGATAGGAATCCATAAAAGAAGGGTGTCTCTCACAGTCTACTCACATCTCAATATCCCACAACCCACTGGTATTCTCCTACAACTATCTAGAATTTTCTCTAGTTTTCTTCCTCTTGACCTGCCCAACCCAACGGGTGTACACCTTCATTGCTCTCAGTCCATCATGAATTCCATTCATCTATCAGGGTCTCATTGGAATAAACTAAGAATATCACTTCTGAGAACTCAAGGGAACTCACTACCAGTTAAAAAAACATCAACCACTTGTTGTTATAGTGCAACTCACCTAAGAGTTCACTCCTCAGGCCTTACTTTTATAGCAATATTTTCTTCACCCCATGCAATATTGCACAGAGGGCCTTTTTCCATTTCCCTATGCAGACTTGAAGTCCCTTTTTTTTCAAATCCTAGAGCTAAAGACAATATTTTTCCACATATACTCACCCTTCCTACTATACAACATGTGTATACGTAGGTTGCACCACTACAACCTGCGTACATAGGGAAATGTGACCAAAATTGAAAAAATGGTGTCGGGTTTCCATGTCACATCACAAGATCAATGATCCTTTTCCTTCCATATACTAGAAACGTTTCAAATCAACCCTTCAGTTCCACTTGAAGGCTATAAATGGGCCAAATCCGAGCTATGGAAAAGAAGAGAAAGAATTCAACTTTGAGAACACAGTTACTCTGGAGAAATTATTCACCTCACATTGAGTTTGCATCCCCTTGTCCTTTAAGTTTGAACACATTGTTCATCCCCCAAGATCTTCTCTTACTGATTGAGAACTTCATTGTCTATCTTATATGAGCTTGCCTTTGGTGGAGGATTGAAGTGGTGGAGGCCCAACTGGAAGGAATTTAGTTTCTCGGTTCCAAACCGTGCTGACACGGAAGTATGTAACTCATTCACTTCTATTGATTATATCTTAATAGAAATACTCTTTTTTCGTCCAATTAATATATCACAAATATTTGAATTATTATTCCATGGGTGTATTTGTTATGAATGTTGATGGATTATGATATTGAATTTTCTAACATCATATATTATCACCATATGCTTTCATTGCTTGGATTTTGAGGACTAGTTGCATGTATATTTCTTTGAGTCAAATGCTCAACGGTGGAATTCATTGAACTTCTGGACGAGGTAGGCCTCTTAGAATATTTTCTTATATAAAATACTTGATATTAGAGTTGATTTCTGTATTCATTTCCGTCTATTGTGGTTTACCCCTAGCCACAAAGAGATTTTCCTTGTAATAGAATTGATGACCATACTGGGGATTGACTCTTCTTTTTTAGGGTTTGGAGTGTTTTTCTCCTTATATTTCTCTCGTTCATATCGAGTTTCTTGTCGTATGATTGCTTGACAACCTCTGTTCACCCTATTGAGTCCCTATTTTGACATAGATAATGCCCTATATTACCCTATATCTAAGCCCTTTTTGCCTATGTTATAATCATATAATGGACTATTCCCTCCCAAAACACATACCTAATAGATGTGTTCATGTTCACAGGAGGTAATTGATGATTTAAAGCATGTTTGTTTAACTTTCTTAAATTAATTCGATTAAAGTGTTTTATTTTGTATAGTCCTAATGGTTTGATTTATCAGCAGTCTATCTGGCACTACCAAACACCATGTAATCCGGTACCAAATCCATTCCGGTACCCAAGGCATTTTTTATCCGGTACCAAATCCATTCTGCTACCAGACTCGCGACTGTGTGTAATCCGGTACTAGAACCTCTATTTCCAGAATGCTCCAGTAGGAACAGAATGATGGTGAATATTTCAAGAAGACAATTGAATAGAAGCGCCCAAATCATTTTTAAAGTTGCAAGAGACTCCATCGCTCATGCACTTCGTGTCATGAGGATGGAGTCGATTCCTAAAAATTCGATGTAAATCTTAATTGTAAAATTTCTCAAATTGTTTAATGCTTATCCATAGATATTGATAGTATCAACTTACCTTATATAAGGAATGCTATATAGATTATAGTTAGTGAATAATAGGGAATGTAACAAAGTATGCTATCAGAACCAGACGATACCTATCGTTTTCATGTATGAAGTAAAAGACCGTTGATCCAATTTACCAGTTGAGTTAATGCAAAAGATCTTTGATGTCAATTCTTGAATGTGAGTGAAAATCTTTAGTCTGTCACTTTCTTAAGAGGTTCATTGTTGGTTCGGCAAGGGCCCACTACCCCAACCAAGGTAAACCTCCTTGTATACATTCTGTGTGTTTGTGTGGATATTTTACAGCAGCGTGTGTGTGTGATTGATCTTTAATTTATTTTCAGAGTTCAACATTGAGTTAATCATTTTGGATTGGTGTGAATAAGAAAGTGCTAGATCAAATAGATACTTCATTATCAGATGTTGAAGATGGCCATTTAATTATTTGAAGCATGGAATGATATCTTGAGTTTATGATTGCAGTAGATTTAGTATATCAAGGAATCATAAGACTTCATATCTCATCTTCATGCTCTTCAATAAAGTCTCTAAGTTATACTGGATATTCCTTGTGCTGGTTTGATTGAATTACATGAAGCTGGAGTTGGTTTTGATTTGAAGAGTGATTGGAATTGATTTCTAGTTATTGTTTTGATTGCTATAGGAGACAATCTTCTTAAGTTCATCCCTTTAATTCACGAGCCTGAAATGAACAAACTTGTTTCTTTAGGGCAACATCTCTTTGATTAGCTATTTGTTTAAGTTTCATTATCAATTTTCTCTTCTAAGTTCAAAGATATTTGAAGTATTTAAAATTCTTAGAAACAAAGTTTTTATGTTATTAATTATTTCCTATATGAAATAGACTTAGGTAGGTTACCTGTTCTCAACACATATAGTGTAACAACTCTTTTGATTATGAATCCCAGATTAACATTTAAATGAGTGTAAGATATATATTGAACATATTTATACACCAACATTTTGGTGCCATTGCTGGGGAGTTGTAAATAGTAATAGGTAGCATTTTGAGTTTTTGGATTGGATTTGAGGATGATCTAAGGGCGGAGAGAAGGCAGTAAGATGAGAGGTAAGAACCCGTGCATCCACTTTGGTGGGGTTGCTCCAAAGTTAGGTTGTCCTCCTACCTTTAATTAGGAATTTGCGTTTTTCATTCATTTCATTTAAATCTCTTTTATGAGTAGATATAGGGATAATAAAGGTATATTTATTGCTCCTAAAATCTCATAAAATCTAGAAAAGAAAACAACAAAAAGAACCCCCCCTTATACTAATTCATCAAAAATTCTTGCAGGAAAAATTCTCGGAGGAGAGAGCTCAAAGGTAGAAATTTCAAAAACAACAAAGAACACTAAGCCTGAATCCACTGTTTAGATTGAAGACATAAGACAACAAGAAAGAGAGGAAGCACTGGCGACCCCATCCAAAGGAGAAACTGGAAAAGAAGCAGAGGTAGTAATAGAAGATTCTGCATCTATTGTTGGAAGGCCACACAAAGCCTTGGAACAACTAGAGATACCAAGTAGCCTAGTGGTGGAACCATCACTCAGTGGAGAAAATTCACCACCTCCCTACAGGTTTCTTGGAGACATGGCAGAAGAAGAGGGAAACATAGCTAATGAAACAAAGACATTTGGATTCCCCATACTGAATATCACTAAAGACGTTTCTATGAAGAACATTCCATTATCTTCACTTCCTAATTTTGGAGGTATGTCGACATAAGACCCTGACTCATTTTTATTTGAATTTGACATATTGTGTAGGAGCTATAACTACACAGATAATGCTAAAAAATTAAAACTTTTCCCAGCCACACTAAAAGATTCAGCACTAAGGTGGTTCATGATCTTAGGGGAACACACCATTTTGTCTTGGGATGGTATGAAGGAGACCTTCCTTTAGAAATACCAATATTACTGCAGACCTAGGGATGCTAGGAATGATATATTCAAAATGCATCAATCTGAAGAAGAAAGCTTAGAAGACTACCTAGAAAGGTTCTTATACAATTACCAAAAGACTAAGCAGTTTTCCTTAGATACAACTACAGTTAGGACTGTCTTTCTAAAGGGTATGAGGGATGAGTGCATTGAAGTGTTAAACCTCATGATTTCTGGGGACGTATACCAAAATCCATTTGCAGACATAGCAGAGTATTGTAAAAGATACTCTTGTAGTCAAGCTAAAATAGGGAAAAGTATGAGGGACCCTACCAACATAATTGTTAAACCCACATCCGAAGGTGTCACTAGGGTTGAACTGGGAAATATATTAGAAAACTTTAAAAAATATATCCCAAACACCATCATTTCCCAACTAGATACCATGAAAGTTAAAAGAAAACAAGAGGAAGAAAATGTCGCATTAGCAATTTTCCGTCATCAGTGTAGGAGGAAACACCCTGAAAAGGAATGCCCCCTTAATGTTATTGAAATCTATGGTCTCTGTACAAAGGACCATCCTACTAACAAATTCCCTTCTCTACCCAGACTTAAGGCCATGTTGAAGGGAGGAGGAGAACCTGAGACATCCTACCCCCCTAGGAGACCATGGAGACAACAAAACCCCAACATGTTTGCAGACCCAATTACACAATACCCTCAACAGCAGTGGGTACCCCCAATGTCTTATCCTTAGTGGTCGACACAAACCCAACCTTGGAAACAAGGATGGAGGGGACTTGTATATGGGAATGCTCCCTTCCAACCAACAAATTTTCCCACCTATCCACAATATCCTTCGAATATTTCACAACTACTCCCAGGATTTAAACCCCTTGCTCTTCTTCCGTCCCCACAATTACAACAACAACTCGCACTACCCATGAATCCAAATATGCAGCAACCGATGCAAGATGCACCCATCCAAAACCCTCGTCGACCTACCCCTATTCCTACACAACCTATCCCTAACCCAAATAATAGGCCGACACAACCTATACAAAATGTTTAATTACAAACCTTCCCTACACATGTAATAACACTAGCTCCATTTAATGGAATTCAATTAAGATCAGGAAGGGTTGTAAACAAAACAAATCCCACTATGGTCATCCAAGAAGAATAAGTACATAATCACACAAATCAAGAAGAACAAATAGATGTCTAAACAGTTCAAATAGAAGAATAGATGACTAATCCATTGAATGAAGAAAGAAACACTCCAGTACAACAAGAAATTCCTTCTCCCAACTCCCTTGTAGCAAAAACACCTCATAAAATGAATCCTCCTTACTCAGAAAGGCTGCTCGTAAAGACAACTGAGGAACCTCTAGAACATAATCTAGAGACTGAACTCCGGAACATATGTGTAAATATCCCACTACTACAGGCCATTAAACACATACCTATCTATGCTAAAATTGTAAGGGATCTTTGCGTTAAAAATCTAGGGAGAAAGAGGAAGGAACCTCTTGTCATACGGGTCATAGGATAGTTATCCGAATTTATAACAGAAATGCCATCTAAGTATAGTGATCCAGGGAACCTAGTGGTAACCATATAAATCAATGGTGTTGCCTTACCTAACAAATTGATTGATCTAGGGGCAGAAATAAATGTGATGTCAGTAAACACTATGAAAACACTGCAACTAGATCACCTAAGACCAACACAAACTCTGCTGGAACTTGCAGACAAATCCGTCATCACCCCAATAGGGAGTTTAGATGATATAATAGTTACATTGGCCTCTTGGGTATATCCTGTGGATTTCTTGGTAATTTATCCCAAATCCCCCAAACCAGGACATCCAATAGTACTTGGACAACCTTGGTTGGCCACTGTTGATGCATTCATTAGCTGTCGATTTGGAGAAATGACAATCTCCAATGGCACTCAAAGTCAAAAACTCATCCTTTTTCCCCCTGCCCAACCAACCATTGAAGTTCCTCTCTGGTTGGAGAATCCCTATGGGGAGGAGGAATGCACTCAACCTTTGATGACACTTGAACAAGTGAAAGGAGTACAAGAGAAAATTGAAGAACAAATCTTAAGTCTATTCTTGGTTGACTCAACATGCATCGATTATCCTTAATTTTTCCCTAACTACACACACATCTTTAGCCCCGAATTTCAAGAAATTTGGCATCTTCCCATTGCTACAACAACCATTGTTTCACAAATAGAGGAAGGGAAAGAATCAACTGTTCAAGCTATTGAAATCAGTCCTGGAAAGTCCTTATATATCAATGCTAGCCTAGAAACAGATCACCAACAAAAGTTGATAGAAATGATTCAAGGGAAATCTAACGCTTTTGCATGGGATTACTCTGACATGAAAGGGATCCACCCAGACACCTGTATGCATCATATTTACACTAACGATAAGATCAAACCTGTCAGGAATCCCTAAAGAAGAATGAACCCAGCCTTGAAAGATATAGTAAAAGAAGAACTCCAAAAACTCCTACAAGACAATTTCATTTACCCTATATCAGATAGCAAGTGGGTCTCCCCATTAGTTATCTTACCAAAGAAAAATGAGAAATGGAGGATTTGTGTGGAATTTCGAGAATTAAACAAGGCCACCTATAGGGACTACTTCCCTTTGCCTTTCATAGATCAGGTCTTAGACACTTTATTTGGGAAGAGGTATTTTTCTTTCCTAGATGGGTTTAGTGGTTACAACCAAATACAAATTTCACTAGAAGATCAGGATAAGACCACATTCACCTATCCTTGGGGAACCTATTCCTATAGGGTTCTCCCCTTTGGGTTATGTAATGCCCCTACTATCTTTCAAAGGGTTGTATTGGCTATTTTCTCTGATTTAACCAACGATTGTGTGGAAGTCTACATGGATGATTTCATGGTATATGGGGATTATTTCCAACAGGCATTGGATAATTTGGATAAGGTACTGGTTAGGTGTAAAGATACCAACCTCTCACTTAGTCACGAAAAATCGAGAATGCTTCTCACGAAAGGAATTGTTATAGGTCACCACATCTCCGGTACAAGAATAAGAGTGGACCCTACCAAGATCGACATTATTTCCCAAATCAAGATCCATATCTCACAAAAGGAAAAAGTTTCTTAGGGTATGCTGGCTACTATAGGAGGTTTATTCAAAATTTTACAAACCTAGCTGCCCCCCTTTTCAAACTGCTAACAAAAGATACTGAATTCTGTTGGGATGAGCAATGCAAAATCTCCTTTGAAATCTTAAAAAAAAAACTTTTAAGTGCCCCTGCTTTGAGAGGTCCAAACTGGTCTCTTCCTTTCCATATTTGCACAGATGCCTCAAATACCGCTTTGGGAGTTGTATTAGGACAAAGGGGAGGGAAGATTCCTTATGCTATATACTTTGTTAAAAAGAACCTCTCACATGCTGAAGCAAACTATACTGTCACAAAAAAAGAATTTTTATCAATAGTACATGCCATCAACAAGTTTAGACACTATATCACATGATACCAAGTTTTTTTGCACACTGACCACTCAACTATTAGATTTCTAATGAAAAAACATGTTACAAATGCTTGAGTGATTGGATGGTTGTTGTTACTACAATAATTCAATATCACTATCATAGATAGGACTGGGAGAGACAACTTGGTTGCTAATTTCTTGTCTAGACTTATTCATATAGGTGACAGTACTCCAGTAGATGATGATTTTCTGGATGAGAATCTATTTTCCATTTCTACTTACACCCCTTGGTATGCAGATGTAGCCAACTATATGGTAACCAGGAAACTGCCTCAAAGTATGACATCCAGAGAAAAACAAAGAATTATTCATCTATGTGCCAACTATATGTGGCATGAGGATACCCTATACCGAATTGGACCTGATTTGGTAATCAGAAGATGTGTTCGGGAAGATGAAATGAAATATATCTTCAGAGCCTGCCATGATGGCCCATGTGGAGGATATTTTGCTGACAAAAGGACAACTTACAAGATTCTACAATCTGGCTATTATCGGCCAACCATCTTCAAGGATGCAAAGAAATACGTGGCCAGCTGCGATGATTGCCAAAGAATGGGAAAACCTACAGCAGTCGATGAAATGCCACTCCAAGCCCAAGTAGTGATCGAACACTTTGAAAAATGGACCTTAGATTTTGTAGGACCTATCAATCCCATGTCTCGCAGGAAAAAGTACATATTAGTTTGCACAGACCATGTAACAAAATGGGTAGAAGCCAAGGCTTTGTATTCAACCAATGAACAATCTGTTGTAGACTTTCTCTTTGAGGAAATATTCACTCGTGTCGGGGTACCTCAGGAAATAGTCACTGACCAAGGGACACAATTCACCTAAAATTTGGTCAAGGCTCTTACTGAACAGTATAAGATCAAACACATAAAGTCTTCTCCCTATCACCCCCAAGCCAATGACAAAGTGGAATTGACCAACAAAGTGATAGAGGCCATCCTCACCAAGAATGTTTAGCTGCATCACAAAGACTGGGCTGATAGGTTGCATGAAGCCTTGTGGGCCTACATAACATATTGGAGAAATACAACAGGCCATACACCTTATGAGTTGGTGTATGGGAAACAGGTACTACTGCCCATAAAGTTTCAGGTAAAAACCTTTAGAACTGCCATGCAATTAGGAATGGACCTGAATGAAGATAAAAAACAAAGGCTATTACAATTAAATGAGATTGATGAGATAAGACAAGATTCTCTACAAAGAACCACCCTGATACAAGAGCAAAGGACCAAATGGCACAACAATTACATTAAAAATAAGTCCTTCTAGTTAGGTGATTGGGCCCTCCTATATGATAGCAGATTCAAAATTTTTAAAGGTAAATTGTCTACTAGATGGATGGGGCCCTATGAGGTTGATACAGTTTATGACAATGGTTTAGTAAGGATAAATACCATTGATGAAAATCAGACTTCCTTTGTTGTAAATGGGAATCGACTAAAGGTTTATCATAAGCCTCTATCAAAAGAGGATTTCGTCAAAAATATTCTTCATAGTTCCAAAATGCAACTGGTAAGCAAGAAGGTTTCCCCTCCTGTTGACCTTCCACAGTAAGTTCAATTTCATAAATTCATCTTCTATACATAGGTGTGTCATGTGTACAGAAGATGAATTTACGAGAAGGAACTGGCCCGGGCTTGATAAAAATCCACGGGACAGTATAGAGAGTTTCCTTTAAGTTTTTTAGACTCTTTAAAAGTGAAAACACCGGCGAGCAAGAACTGGCCTGGGCTCAATAAAAATCCACGGGACAGTATAGAGAGTTTCCTTTAATTTTTTTAGACTCAGTAAAATTGAAAATACCAGCAAGCATTAACTAATCTGGGCTCGATAAAAATCCACATAAAAGTATTAGTTAGGATTATTATTTTTATTGTAATAAAAGAGGAAATGCCAACAGAAGCGTGATCACCTTGGTTCCAAAAGAAAAGGGGTTCTGTCATCTTATTAACTGGTCATTACATAATACCCTTCTGTTACAGAGCTCTCTTGCATCATTCCTCTACAAACTTTTGGTAACTACATGGTTTTTTAGTCGAATTTGATCATAGAACACCAACTATTCCTACAAATCATTGCCACCGGAATCTGTGTCAAAGATTTTTCAAGCACCAGAAAAAATGTTCATCTCTGTTCTTATCTAGCACCAATGATCACCTCTATGTTCATCCGGTACTAAGGGCCACCCCTGCACCAAATCATCTCGTTATTCTTATCCGGTACTGGATCCTATCCAGTATTAAAGGAGGGACCCTGCGCTATTCCGGTACTAATTACGAACTCTATACACATGTGATCCCGTACTAGTTCCAACGCTGCACACAGGTGATCCGGTACTGGTAAGGATGTGATTGGTACCTCTCATCATATTTCCAAGTTGTTGTTCAATTATTAGTGAAAGGACATACAAATTCAACATTTTTTTTTCATTTTATTTTAAGGAATTAGACTAAATATGCATTTAGAACATATGATTGCTCTCATATCATGACATACCCCTGTTTTGTCACGAATATTTTTAAAATCCTCAACCACACTTTTATAAACATAAAATTTCCTACAAAATATCAAGAGTGCGAGGTCATGATGTCTTTTACCAGATCAAACTCATGCTCCCTTTGTCTATCTGGTAAATAAACCCCATAAACTTATGATTCACTGTCGTACTATATGAAATGACACAAACCATGAATCATAGGATATTGAGTAATGATCCTAGCCAATTTCATATACATGAGTCTCGGTCATAACGACCACATCATTCCGTGAATATCCTCCAACACCAAGTTTCCCACGAATCCGTAAACCGTTAGTGGATCCGACTTGCCTCACCATATCATCATGATTGTTGACATGACCGTTGTAATATACACTTCCATTCATAAAATATCCTCTGGATGGCTCTGCCATCCAGATGAGCGTTATTTACCGTTGTTGTCACACCATCTACAAACATCCTGTGCCTTCTTATCCCTTGCATATTTTTCCCCATCCGATACTCTATCGTAGCCTATGTTTATCTGGTACTCAACCTTCAACCCTATGTATGCGCTTCGTCCACCCGAGAGAATTGTTTAAGCTAGCATGGGGGTTGACAGGCATGAGCCCATATTTCAAATATACAGAGAAAAAATAGAATATCAAGCTTTCAAAAAAAATATGAACATGCAGGGTGGGTGCCATTCTTGGAGAAGTTTAAAGGTCATCATGAGGGAATTTCTCTCGTCTTTGTGCAGACATATGATGGAGAAAATGTGCACTTTGGGGACATGAAGTTAAAAATTAAAGAAGCCACTATAGAAGAAGCTACGGGTCTCCCGATGGCTGGAGAAAAATACTTCAAGAGAGTGATTGTTGACAAAAATATCTGTCAAAAATTCCTCAAATCTGAACATCAAGACCCTGATTGGACCAAGGAAATACCTCGAAGATACATCAAAGAGGAATATTGGATGATGCTCATAAGTATGTAGAAATTCATCACCTGCGAGGGAAGGTATGCAGTGACCTTCATTTATCATTTAAAGATTTTATCACATTTCGAGGGAGGACCACAAATTAATTTTCCCCACTTTCTATGGATGAGTTTAAAGAAAATGGCGAGAGGGGTGAGGTTAGTTTCCAAGAAAACTGAAACTAGACTTCATCATCATGGTTTAATCAAACTTTTGGTTGTTCATGATTTAAAAACACAAGGTGGTAGTTGGAAGCAATTACTCCAATAGAATTTCGCTCAAGAAAAATCCAAATCTGTTGAGACACAGGAGGCAGGGACACACAGTGAGGGTTCAAGCAGAAAGAAAAAGAAAGACAGAAAGGTGACATCAAGAAGTAAAGAAGGCACTGTTATGCCCAACTCATCTTAGCCCATTGAGAAATCAGTGACATAAAAGTCTGTTGTAGGGGAACCTACTATATCGAGGAAGAAGACAACCACCCAATACTAGAAAGTAAGTCTTACCTCGGTTCAAAATAGTAAATATGAAAAGAAGACTAAGAGCTAGGAGGTCGACCAGACAACATTCCTGAAACAATCATGGAGATGTCATTAGAACCAACCAACCAAATAGAGAATACCCCTGACCTCAACTTACAAAGAAATAAAAATTTTGCACAAGATAAAGCATCTAGCTCAGTCCTGCACCCTAAAGACCAACTATCATAGAGTAAGAAACGAAAGAAGGAGGAGACATATCAATAGACGATTTTATGTGAGGCAATTGTAAAACCCCCTTTGAAATCCCCTAAAGAATTGAAAAGCATTCCTGAAGCTACTTGGCCTTTCCAAAAACCGGCTGGTGAATTGAAAGAAACTGCTAAGGTGACAAGCAAAAATAAAAAGAAACTAGAAGGGAAGGAGGCACAAGTTCCAGAGCCTACGCCTCAATCCTTCAGGATAAAAATATGGATTGGCCAACAGAAGAAAACCCCAAAATTCACAACTCAAGGCCGTAAGATAAAAGTCAAGTCGACACAGGAGGAACAGGTGTCCAGGCCTACCCCTGTCAGCAAATCTAAGAAAAAGAAACTATTTGAAGAAACTCCTACCCCTGTCAACAAATATAAGAAAGTCTCGTTTCCCATACGAAGGACCACCAAAAGTATGGCCAAGCAGGCGACAAATCCAAACATACCTTCTCCTCAAGGAGAATCCATGGATATTCCAANATAAGTGAGACAGAAGGGTTGGTAACAGAGACTTCGAGGGATTTGAGGAAAGAAAAAGAAGCTCAAGAAATGGTAACTTGGAAAGCACTCACACCTAGCCCAGACAAGTCCCTGAGCAGACGAAAAATGATAATAAATACTTTGAGGAGTTTGAGGAAAGAAAAAGAAGCTCGAGAAATGGTAGCTAAGGAAACACTCACACCTAGCCCAGACAAGTCCCTGAACAAACAAATTTTTTTAACAGAGATTGAGAGATTGAAACAAGAAGTTGAAGAATACAAAATATTGGACAAGAATATCAAGGCAGAGAATACAGAATTGAAGGAACAACATGCAGAGGTCTCTGCCAAACTTAACAAGGTCTTACGATTGATCCATTACACTAGGGTGATCAAGAAGGAATTAAAGAGTGAATCTTCTGGTTTTAACATCGTGCATTCTGAGAAATAATAGAGAAGGGTCCAATTGTGAAAAAAGTTTTTGGGTATCAATTTTTGATAACATTGCATGAGGACATGCAAGACCTTCAGCATGGGGGAAATGTTGAGTCCTTATTTTGAATTAGATAATTCCCTATATTACCTTGTATATAAGCCCTTTTTTCCTATGTTATAATCCTATACTGGACTATTCCCTCCTAAAACACATACCTAATAGCTGTGTTCATGTTCACAAGAGGTAATTGATGATTTAAAGCATGTTTGTTTAACTTTCTTAAATTAATTCGATTAAAGTGTTTTATTTTGTATAGTACTAATGGTTTGATTTATGAGCAGTCTATTTGGAAATTCCAGACACCATGCAACCCGGTACCAAATCCATTCCGTTACCCAAGGTAGTTTTGATCCGGTACCAAATCCATTCCGGTACCAAGTCATGCGCTATTCCGATACTACCTTCTCTGCATCCATTCTGGTACCAAACTTGTGACTGTGTGCAATCCGATACTAGAACCTCTGTTTCCAGAATGCGCCAGTAGGACTAGAATGATGGTGAATATTTCGAGAAGACAGTTGAATAGAAGCACCCAAATCAGTTTTCAAGTTGCAAGAGATTCCTTCACTCATTCACTTTGTGTCATGAGGATGGAGTCGATTCCTAAAAATTCGATGTAAATCTTAATTGTAAAATTTCTCAAATTGTTTAATGCTTATCCATAGATATTGATAGTATCAACTTACCTTATATAAGGAATGTTGTATAGATGATAGTTAGTGAATAATAGGGAATGTAACGAAGTATGCTATTAGAACCAGACGATACCTATCGTTTTCATGTATGAAGTAAAAGACTGTTGATCCAATTTACCAGTTGAATTAATGCAAAATATATTTTATGTCAATTCTTGAATGTGAGTGAAAATATTTAGTCTGTTACTTTCTTAAGAGGTTCCTTGTTGGTTCGCCAAGGGCCCACTACCCCAACCAAGGTAAACCTCCTTGTATACGTTCTGTGTGTTTGTGTGGATATTTTACAACAATGTGTGTGTGTGATTGATCTTTAATTTATTTTCAGAGTTCAGCATTGAGTTAATCGTTTTGGATTGGTGTGAATAAGCAGGTGCTAGATTGAATAGATAATTCATTCTCAGATGTTGAAGATGGTCATTTAATTATTTGAAGCATGGAATAATATCTTGAGTTTATGATTGCAGTAGATTTAGTATATCAAATAATCATAATAATTTATATCTCATCTTCATTCTATGCAATAAAGTCTCTCAGTTATACTGGATATTCCTTGTGCTGGTTTGATTGAATTACATGAAGCTGGAGTTGGTTTTGATTTGAAGAGTGATTGGAATTGATTGCTAGTTACTGTTTTGATTGCTATAGGAGACAAGCTTCTTAAGTTCATCCCTTTAATTCATGAGCCTGAAATGAACAGACTTGTTTCTTTAGAGAAGCATCTCTTTGATTGGCTATTTGTTTAAGTTTCATTATTAGTTTTATCTTCTAAGTTCAAAGATATTTGAAGTATTTAAAATTCTTAGAAACATAGTTTTTATGTTGTTAATTATTTCCTATATGCAACAAACTGAGGTAGGTTACCTATTCTCGGAACATATAGTGTAACAACTCTTTTGATTACGAATCCCGGATTGACATTTAAATGAGTGTAAGGTATATATTGAACATATTTATACCCTAAAACACCTCGTGTCTGAGTTTCTTATCCTTCTCCTTATCCTATCAATTTTTTAACACATATATGCGGGTTTTTTCTTGACAGTCGCATACATACGTGTGTTGTACTTCTACAAGCTGTGTATATATATGCTTTTCCCTTGAATAGTCATGTACATAAACGTTTTTTGCTTGATTTCTGGGTTTGGTGGTTTCTGGGTAGGTTTTGATGATTGATGAGTCTTCTTGGTTCTCTGTGGTGACTATTAAGTGTTTGTGGAATGATAGGAAACCTATATTTGGTTGAATTTTTGGGCAGTGCCTTTCTCACCATCTTTTCATTTTGATTGTCCTTGCACCTTGGGCTGGGTGTTTTTCTCCTTGATATCCTACTTGGGTTGTATCTGTTTATACACAATAGAGTCTTTATATCAAGCTGTTGTTCAGTCCTTGCATTTTCATTTTTCTTATATTGAAAATACAAAAATATTAGGCATTTTACATTGATTGGAATTTTGATCTCTTGAGTCTGTCATTTATCTTAGTGCATGTAAAGAAAGATTGCATTTTTATTTAGAATTGCATAATTGAATTGAAAATTGCATTTTTAAGAAGCATATAATTTATTGGAAATTGAGGTTAGGACTTTGCATTGTATTCATATTCATTTATTTTACTTGTTGAGTCATAACATCACTAGTTTCATGACCACACCTTTTGAGTAATCAAGGCCATTAAAATTAACACTATAATTTAAAATTGATTAGTAATGATTTTATTTTCTAGGATGCAAAAACTAGCTTAGGATTTAGTGCCTTGGAATAGGATTTTGTGAGTAAACTTCTCCAAGGCTATTAAAGCAACATATGTGTCTGACTAAGGGAGTGGAGAAATCCATTGTATAATCGGTAATATGAGGAGGCTCTGCTTAGACCGGAGTTAAGAACAAGATTGCGCAAGGTCGGTTGAAGGGATATCCCCCCGATACCTTCTTAGTGTCAGATATATTTCTGGGATCTATTCGTATATGGGGATCTTGCTAGTGCCCTTACCTCCATGAGAGGTAGTGCTTTCAAGGTTTCTAGGTTTACTACCCTGCCCATATGGTGGACCTGACTTACGAATGTTCACTTGTGCATCGGTTATACCATGGTTTCTTAGTTTCTTGACTTAGGTACCACATATATTACTTGCAGTGGTTATTCTGCAGGTACCCTCGGTCAGATAAGGGTTGGGCAACACACAACCTTTATGGAGGATTACCTCTTCGAGGGGATCTGACCGACTGGTTGTTAAGCCCACGCGAGCCCTTATAACTGATTCTTCTTCATCTAATCTTTAGCAGTGGAGTCTCAAGCCCCTCTTGGGCGAGGCATACAAACTTTAGAGAGGGAGGTCCCTTTCAGCTAGTTTATCCTACTTGTGTGCATATTGGCCGTTTGATTATTTTCGGTGTGCTCTTTGATTATTGGTAGACCTTTGAGATTTTATACCGTGCCTTGAGTTGTCATTATCATGAATAGTGGAGTTCCTTTGGCTTCCTCATTTAACGCTACCTCCCCCATGGAATTGTCTCATTTCATGGGGATGAATCCGTTCACTTTTCATAATGGTATGCAAAATTATGACACTCGGTCAATGCCTTGGGTATATAATCATTTTTCTCATGGTATTATAGACATTTCTTCATACTTTCCATCCTTTGTGAATCCTATTTTTGGGCTTGGGGGCATGATGCATCAATATTCTCCCTTTTCATTTAGTGCGAGTCATATCCCTCAAACAACTCTTACAGTAGGAGGTTGGAATATTCCTTCCTACAAATCCACTTTTCCAGGATCAAGTGATAAAATGGGTGGTCATTCTACTTATTACACTCCATCCACCTATCCTTCTTTCACTATGTTGGTTCCTACAAATGATTTTCCCATGTAAAACCTACGTATGTCCTCTGGTGTTTCATCCAGGGGGAGTGAGTTTTATAACATGGGAAACCCCCTTCACAATGTTCCTTCGTCTGGTGGCAACACATATCCTCACATGAGTAACCCTTGTCATGTCTCTTTCTCTTTGCAAACGAATTACTCGGTGTCGATGCCCTTACAACCATGTATGAATCAATATGGAGGAGGATATTTTCCCGTCGGACAAGGCCATGGTGTATACCAAAACCTTTCTTGGCCTAGCATTTCTCAGAACCAATCTTTCTCGGGACCTTGGTCTCAAATTATGCAACTCAACATTGCCATTAGTCCAGTCACTGCCAGTGATATTTGAGCTCCATCACCAACCACTGCTAGTCATGTTGGAGATTGGTCGATGACCTTTACAATTCATGTTGAATACCCGCAACCAGTCGATGCTAGTATGCTGGGGGATCACTCTAGTCACCATGAGTCATATCGACGTCGCATCTCTAACCTCTGTACATCATGTGGGAGATGAACCTCCAACCTCTTTCAGTCACACTGAGAGCATGCCACCAACCATTGTAAATGACATTGGGGGAATTCATACGATTGAGAAGCCCAAGTTCCTTTGGAGGACTTGTGAAGGAGATCACCTTACTTGTTTGTTCCCTGCTACTGTTGGGATACCAGAAGCATCATCCTCACCTTGGGGCCCTTATGGTTATGAGTCATCTTCGGTTTCCCAACCTTATTTGGTTGATACAACAGTCATGTCGATGCAATCTTCGGCCGACACCACTCCTATTTTTGGGAGTGATATGTCTCTTAACCTTTTTGTCTCACATCTTGTTCAACCAACGATCGTGTCGATGCAATATTCGACCAACACCACTCCTATTTTCAGGGGTGATGCATCTCTTGACTTTGTTGTCTTGCATCCCATTCAACCAATGGTTGAATAAGTGGTTGCACCGATGCATTTTTTGGTCGATCCCGTTGTTCTAGTTCTAGTTCTATACCTTCTATACCATGTCCTTAACATTTTTAGGCCAGGTACCTTGTGAACAAGAGATATTTTTACTCTCCTCGAGTACTCTCCCTCTAAGTATTGGAGAGGTCCCCTTTGACTGGGATGGTCTTGTGGGGTATCCAATACCGCCTCCTATGTCCTTTAAAGTAAGAGACATTATTTGATATATCATGGAGAAGGTAACCTCCTCTATCACTTTATCATCCTTGACTTGGAGAGCTTTGGGTTTTCCTAATATTGTTTTAGCTATTTGTAAGATGCTGAACATTCACAGAAGTCCAACACAGGAGCCTTGGCCTCCCCCATGCCATGCTTCCTATAAACCTCTCAACGAGTCTGCTTTAATCTCTTTTTCGACTCATCTAAAAAGTGAAAATATCACCGAGTGAATTTTTCCCTTTCACACTCGTTAAATTAGACTTGAAAGATCATGAGTCTTGGTTAAGCTCTTTTTCGACTTGTTTTCAAAAAGCGAAAATATTGCAAAGTGAAATTGTCTCTTTCACACTCATAAATTGGATTTGAAAATACGTCTATTTGGTACAAGTTTATCCCTTTTTCAAACAAAGTAGACTAAGATTACAAAAAAGGACATTTATTGGAATTAAGTTGTGATTGTATCTCATGCCCTTGCTTGCAGTATTGAGCCTATTGCTAGTTCTCTCTTTGCATTATAAACCATTTTCCCCAGTAGTTTTGCATCCTCAACCAAGCAGAGCCTCGTTTATATCCTTTGCAACTTGACACCCTATACCCAGGAGGGAACATTCCCCTGAGTGCCCATCTCCTGCATGCACCTCCTTGCATGAGCATAGGTATGTTTCACTGTTGGAACTATTTTTTCTTACTTGTGACACTCGTTTCCTCCTTTGTATCATAACATTCATTTGACTATGAAAAAAAAAAAAGACGGGCGGGAAGGGAGTATTATCTTATATTGTCAGCAGTCGTGTCTCCTTTGAAAATAACACACATTTTTTGAGTCCACTTTTCATCACAATTTTGGGTTTAGCATGACCTTAGGAAGCTAAGATCGTTACAAAGAGTTTAACCCCTTGATTGATTACTCTTCCAGTCCCTATGGAGAGTTTGATTGATGCCTTCTACATCTCATGGTTTCGTAATTGAGTATATATTGTCAGAGTCTTCCATATGTCTCATGCTCTTGTTCAAATGATGTCTATCAACCTATGTCGACCATTCCTTAGAACTCTTGACTTTTCATGTCGGCCATACCCTCAGTTTGTCTTAGAATCACATGAAGCTATAGTCCTATTGCACACCCTGGTCCTAATTTCCCCATTGGTAGGTAACCTTGAACCCAACAAATAACATTTCATCATTGGTCATTGACTGGGTGGTTTCCCTTGTGCTCGACGGCAAGAAACCTATTCAAACATTGGGATTCGTGTAGTTTCTTGGAAGCCATTAGCCTTATTAGTTGTTTCCTTGCCTTTGTCAACGATTTTCCTCATTAGATGCTATTCAGAGGGCATTTTTCATGTACCGCTTGCACTTGGCACATGCGAAAGACACACATGGTTGTTGGTTCATGAACATATTCTTCATCTGATTTCCTCCAAACCATCAAGCTCCTTCTTTGTAACTCATGCTGAATGATGAGAGATGCCTTAATTATCTCCTTTCAGTGGGTCTCCTTCCATCGACTTCAACTCATCTATTCTGGAGATGAGACCTAGAGTCCTATGAGTACCTAGAGGCTTGTAGTCATTAGTGGCAGGTTCTCTTTCCATCGAAAGTTTATAATACATCAATGCCTCTTGATCTATGGATTCTTCAAGTGTTCGACCCCGACTCCTTTATTCACACTTGTAATAATGTACTCGGTGCCTTGATACCTACTTTCATCATTGGTAGGCTGTCTCACATTTGTTAATGGTATACCTCAATGATCAGTAATCAAATGAAGTCTCATTGTGTTCAACCTCAACTCCTTTATTCATATGATATAGACTTGCACCTTTGGAGGATTGTGTAGAAGACTTGAAGACATCAGTTTGTAGCCACATCTAATTTCCTGAGTTGTTGCTACCTTTTCATTGGAGCAATACCTGTGTGACTTTAGTGATCANATATTGATTTTGAGACTAGTTTTACTGGGCCTTGTTCGTGACTATGACAACCTTTGGCATGTAACCACATTTGTATTTTCCTATTCATGGCCATGGATAGTTTTTTGGTATATTTTCACATGGATCTGCAGTGTAATTCAAAGTGGCAGCCATGTATGCAAAGTTAATACATATTATAATGAGCAACTAGATCTTCCAGTTGGGTCCCCATATACTGGAAACGTTTCGAATCGACCCTTCAATTCCACTTGAAGGCTATAAATGGGCCAAATCCAAGCTATGGAAAAGAAGAGAAAGATTTCAACTTTGAGAGAAAAGTTACTCTGGAGAAATTATTCACTTCACATTGAGTCTGCATCCCCTTGTCCTTTAAGTTTGAACACATTGTTCAACCCCCAAGCTCTTCCCTTACTGATTGAGAACTTCATTGTCTCTCTTATATGAAATTTTCTTTGGTGGAGGATTGAAGTGGTCGAGGCCCAACTGGAAGGAACTTAGTTTCTCGGTTCCGAATCGTGATGACACAAAAGTTGGTAACTTATTCACTTCTACTGATTATATATTAATAGAAATACTCTTTTCTTGTCCAATTAATATCTCGCAAATATTTGAATTATTATTCCATGGGCATATTTTTTATGAATGTTGATGGATTATGCTATTGAATGTGCTATCATCATATATTATCACCATATTCTTGTGTTGCTTGGATGTTGAGGACTAGTTGTAGATATATTTCTTTGAGTCAAGCATTCAACGAGGGAATTCATCGAACTTATGGATGAGGTAGGTCTCTTATCTTGTCTTCTTAGCATATTTTCTTATATAGCATACTTGATATTAGAGTTGATTTCTGCAGTCATTTTCGTCAGTTGTGGTTTACCCCTAGCCATAGAGATATTTTCCTTGTAACACTTACAACCCGACTCTTCAATCTTTAGTTCCAAAACACTCTTGTATTCTCCAAAACTTCTTGCTCCAGCTCCATTGCTCTTCCTCCTTAGTCTCTTCTTGTTGTTCCTCCCAAAAACATGCCTGTAAAAACTACTTGTAATTTCCCATATGGATTTCCTCTTTTTTCCCAAGAAAATTTGACTCACACTCTTTTCCAAATTGATTTTACATATCCCCATATTTACAATAACTATGGGATGTGACTCTCACACACACCCTCTTACATGAGTTTAATGATTGGGCTCTTATACACTAAAACAAAAAATAGGAGGTTGTCCCCAAAGATGATAAAATTCAGGAAATTGGGTTGAATTAATACCCATAAATAATTTCTCCCTTGGGATCCTCTTAGACAATCCTCTCATGGAAAAATTATCCACCATCTCTGTCCATACCCCCAAAAGTTGGTATCACATTTTATTTATTAAAATTCAGAAAATAAATTTCGCATATACATCGCTTGGCCATAGCCACGTTTCATATCTACATTATACATTAATTAAATTAGGGATTATAGTGGGGATTTTACATTCCCCCTCCCCTACAAATGTGCACCTTCCTATGTGCACAACACCATGCCAAAATACATGTACACATTTTACATCACTATACTTAGAAAATAAAACACAATTTTGCAATTTTACCCTCTAATGATAGTCCCAACCAAAATCTCCCATTTCCTCTCAACCTCCCAAACCAAGGAATGCACCCCCTTCACTTCTTCCAGTACATTGGGTTGCACCATTCTTTTACCAGGTCTATCATCGCAGGTGACCAAGAATTTTGAGATGTGTTTTCAGACTCTAGATACTAAAAAATGGAGTCTTGCATTTTTAGCTTCCGTTTCTTTAAATATGACAAAAAATTGTGAGTATTTCTCCCGCATAGTTTCTTAATGATCCCATGTTTCATATTCAATACTTTATTAGGTCCATTGACCTTTACCATCCCTATGGATTTTTTCCTAATAAATTTGACTTTCTAGTCGAAGATGTGTTCTGGTTTCACTCAAAAATCCTGTTCATTTTTCAGTTGGATCACAATCCAATCAATTATGTGGTTAGATTCAAACATATATTTGTTTAATAATGACACATGAAATACAATATGCACTCTCATGTATGCATGGAATTATAGCATGTATACAATTGGCCCTATCTTCTCTAATATTTCAAAAGGTCCACAATATTGTGCTGCCAACTTTGGGTAGGAACCGAATCTTAGTGAACTTCTTTTCACTTTCACTTTTATAAAAACATGTTCACCTTCTTTAAAATCCATAAAAACTCTATTTTTGTTTGCATAATGTTTTATCCTATCCTGGGAAACCTTTAAATTCTGCTTGATCTTTGTCATCTTCTCTTTCACTTCCTTCAACAATTATGGCCCAACAACAACTATGTTTGCTGGGTTATTTCAACTCACCAATGTGTTACACTTTGTACCATACAATGATTCAAATGGGCTAATTTGTATGAGGCTTGATACCCATTATTGTAAGCAATTCCACCAAGTGGATGTAAGCCTCCCACTTTGATGGATGGTCCATCACATACATTCTGAGCATGTATTCAATGAATATGTTATTCCTTTCTATTTCCCCATTTGACTCTAGGTGATATGTTGTACTGATATTTATGTTTGTTCCAAATCATTTGAACAAAACTTTCCAAAAATTCAATGTGAAATTTGGATTTATATTTGAAACAATTTCCTTGGGAATCCCATGTAGCCTAGAAACTTCCCTCATGTAAATATCTATGATGTTTGTTTCCTTGTGTGTAGTATTCACAAGAATAAAATGTGCAACCTTCATTAACTAATTCAACACCACCATGATGTAATTCACCACTTCCCATTTCCACTTAGGAATGTGAAATGGCTATAGCATCTCTGTTGGATGTCCATGCTCTACTTTCACCTTTTGACATTCTAGACACCGAGCTATATAATCAACCACTTCTTTCTTCATTCCTAGCCAAAAGTATTGGCTTATTACAACTATAATGGATTTATGATATCCAAGGTTCCCAACATATGACACATTGTGCATTTCCGTCAACATTATATTTTTTAGTTCCCCATAATTTGACACATATATGTTTCCTCTATACATTAGTATTCCATCCTCTTTCAACTCATAATATTTAAATTTCTACTGAAATTACCTTGTTGTAATGTTTCTTTTATTTTTAAATATTGTTGATCTGAATTTGCAACTTCAGTAATTTCATCTTTTAAATATGATTTGTACATGATAATGGTTCTAACATGAATCTCATGTGCTTTTCTACTAAGTGCATCAACAACTTGATTCTCCTTGCCTTTGATATGTCTAATCTCAATGTCATATTCACTCAGGAATTCTAGCCATCTTTTTCTAACATTTAATGTGGGTTGTCCAAACAAATGTTTCCAGCCACAGTGCTTTGTTCTTAGCTCAAATATTCTCCCCATGAGGTAATTTCTCCACATTTTTAATGCGTTAAAGGTGGATTCTAATTCCAACTCACGTGTAGCAGAATTCATTTCATTCTCTTTTATTTTTCGAGACTCGTAGCACACCACATGTTACTTTTGAGTGAGGAATCCAACTGAGCCCTTCCTTGCACGCATCAGTGCACACCACAAAATATTTTTTCAGATATGCAATCTTTAATATTGATGCACTTGTCAAAATTTCTTTCAGCTGCTAGAATCTCTCTGCACACTTGGAAGTGCATTCAAATTTCACTCCCTTATTTTGCATAGAAGTAATGGGGCTTGAAATCTTTGAAAAAACTTTTATGAATGTTCAATAATAACCAACAAGACCCATGAATGAAATAACCTCTATAACATTTCTTGGTGTTGGCCATCCTCTAATGGCCTCTATCTTATTGGAATAAACTATTATTCGATCTTATGAAATAATATGCCTCAAGTAATGAATCTTATTTTGATAAAATATGCACTTACTTAGCTTGGAATACAATTTATTCTCTCTTAAAACTTGCAGCCCAATTCTTAAATTTTTCTCATGATCTTCCTATGTCTTTGAGTAGATGCTAATATCATTTAAGAAAACAATCACAAACTTGTTGAGGTACTCCTTGAACACTCCATTCACCAGGCACACAAAAACAATTGGGGAATTTGATAGCCTAAATGACACTACTATAAATTCAAAATTCCCATATCTTGTCCCAAATGTTGTCTTGCTGATATCTTCCTCCTTTATCCTCACTTGATGATAACCTGATCTCAAGTAGATTTTGGAAAATATTTTTTCACCTTTCAGTTGATCAAATAAATCATCAATCCTTGGAAAATGATATTTTTTCTTTATGGTAACCTTATATAATTGTCTAAAATAAATACACATCCTTAAGGTTCCATCTTTCTTTTTCACAAAAATAACTGGGGCTCCCCAAGGTGACAAACTTGGGTGTATATACCCCTTCTACAAAATTTCTTCAAGTTGTATCTGCAACTCCTTCAATCCGAGTGTGCCCATTCTATAAGGTGTCTTGGACATTGGGGAGACTCCTAGCACCAAATAGATAGAGAAATCAATGTCCCTCTTCGGTGGTAGTCCTGCGATTTCATCAAAAACATATTTCAAATATCTCAAGACCAGATGGTCTTGAATACTTTCCACTTTATCCATGGCTGCCTCTTCCATATGGGCTGCAAAAATATGAGATTCCTTCCTGAAACTCTTTTTCAAATACATAGCTGAAATCTCTCTGATAGCTACATCTCTTGGAATTCTTTGAACCTTTCCTTACTTCCCTTCTTCATTAATACACATGATTGTCTTGTTGGAGTAGTCTAGTGCATCATGGTGTTTTTCCAACCAACCCATGCCAATTAGACAATCATATGAACCTAGAGGTATGATGTTCACATCTACCTTTGTGCTAAGTCCATTCATGTCTATTCAGAAATATTTAACCTTACTTGTTTTCCTTTTATCCCTTGGGTCCAATTCAACTAACCAATATTTCTCATGCTTACTTATTTGCCTCCCATATATTCAACTATTTCATCCTCCTGAATGTTGTGGCCAATCCTCATTATTTATCCTTTGTGAGGGTAGTCCCTATATAAGTTATTTCCCTCACATCCCCAACATTGTATAGGTTGTTTCCTTGGCCTTTTCCTAAATGAATATTCCATCCTAGGCTCATTTCAAGTTGATAGTCCTTGCCAATTTTCTTGTGATTTGTTCTAAAAAAAGGGTGGCTTAAAACCTTTATACCTTTGATCCTTTTTACCCTTCATATTATCATTCTAATCTCTTTTTAATAATGACCTCCCTATTCTCTCATAATGATGTTTTTCTCTCCTTATGGCCTCCTCCAAAGTCCCGGGGCTATCATATTTTATCTTGTCACTGTATAAAGAGGGTAATCGACTCAGAAACCTTTGAATTTTGACCTGCTCATCCTTTATGAGGCCCACATACTTCAACAACTCAAAGAACCTATTTTCATATTCATCCATTTTCATGCTTCCCATCTTGATTTACAATAACTCTTTCATCTTCCTTTCATAGTAATGCTTTGAAAAATATTTCTCATGGAAATATCGTTTGAACTCCCTCAATGGGACCTTCTTCTCATCAAGGTACTTGGCTTTCTTAAGTTGATCCCACCACATGGATACCTTTCCTTGCAAGTGGTAGGTTGCAATTTTTTTTTCTACACTCGAGGGATAATCACACAGCCGGAAATATTTCTTCATTTCCAATAGCCAAGGCTCGACTTCTTCTCCCTTCCTGTTCTCACCATTGAAATTTGGTGGCTTGATTTTCCTAAGTTCACTGTTGAGTCCATTTTTGTGCTTCCACAAACCATCATTTTTCCTCTTTATTTGTCATTTTTCCTTCACTTTATCCCATATTTCTCATAGAATAGCCTATCCAAGGTATATTTGTCATCTTTTAACTTCAGAATTGAATTTTCTAATTTTTGCATTAAAATTGGAAATTTAGCAGAAATTGCAGGATTTCGCCAAATCCCGTAATAGCTCCGTCGTTTATATACTTGCAGGACACCTGGACGAAATCCAACACTTGGGTTGCATTCCCAGATGTACAAGGATGGTGAATAAGCTATCAGATTCGAAATCTGAGACTGCTAGATGCTCGGTCAACGCCGGTCAAAGGGGGCCAGTTCAGCAGAAATTGCCCTGTTGCAGCATTAAATCTAGGGCAGTTTTTGATTTCGTGGG
>SNQJ01S0032537.1:0-31798 GCA_010110895.2 Picea sitchensis
TGTGGGGGAAACGCCTAAGGATAAGGTGTCAAGTATTGAGGATCATGAGGTACTTAAAGAGTTTGAAGATGTATTCCAGGAAGTACCTAGACTACCTCCAAAGAGAGATATTGATTTCTCTATAAATTTGATGCCTGGAGTAGCTCCAGTGTAGAAAGCTCCTTATAGAATGAGTACACGAGACCTGAAAGAGTTGCAATTGTAGCTTGAAGAAATTCTAAAGAAGGGGTACATTCACCCAAGTGTGTCACCTTGGGGTGCCCCGGTCCTATTCGTGAAGAAGAAGGATGGGAGGTTGAGGATGTGCATTGATTTCAGACAGTTGAACAAAGTAACTGTCAAGAACAAGTATCCTCTGTCGAGGATCGACGATCTTTTCGATCAATTGAAAGGTGCAAAAATATTTTAGAAGATAGATCTCAGATCGGGATATCACCAAGTAAGAATAAAGGATGAAGACATCAGCAAGACCACCTTTAGAACAAGGTATGGTCTTTCACAGTGGTACCGTTTGGGCTGTCGAACACACCTGTTGTTTTTATGTGCTTGATGAATGGTGTATTCAGGGACTATCTAGACAAGTTTGTCATAGTCTTCCTAGATGACATTTTGGTGTATTCCAAGTCAGAGGAAGAGCATGAACAACACCTAAGGATGGTGTTGCAAGTGTTGAGAGAACCCCAACTATATGGATTGAGAAAGTGTTCATTTTATCAAAGGCATATCCATTACTTGGGGCTGTTATTTGAGGAAGAAAGGGATCATCGTGTATGGATCTTGAGAAGGTTGAGACCATCAAAGAATGGATGGGATTATGAGAATGTGGTTGAGTTGGATCCTTTTATGGGTCTGGCGGGCTGAAGGTTTATAGTGGGGTTCTCAAAGATAGCTCACCCTATCACTTCCACAGCAAAGGAGGAAAACATTCCAGTGGTGAAGGTGAGAGAAAAAGAAGTTTCAATGATTGGAAAATGGGTTGTTGGCCGATTGCCAGTCTTGAGGGATTGCGGTCCAAATGTGGTTTGCGTGGTATGCATGAGTATTGTGTAAAGAAGGGACTAGGAGGGTTGTTGAAGTCCTAATATTGGCTCATTACCCTATTGGTGGGGCATATTATATTAGTGATGTTGTTTGTTGTAATGGAGCTTTGGGCCATTGGTTGGCAGTATACCTCCTAGTCTCCTATATACCAGGAGACATTTTCATTTTAGAATCATCTTGTGCCGAACATTTAGTGGGATAAAGGAGTTGCTTCGAAGGAGCTTATTATCTGAAATTATCTCTTTTTCAAGGCGTTGAGTACTTTTTAGGAACCACATGCTATATTGATATTTGGTTCTTGGCATATGGTATAGAGAGAGCTCAAGGTCTTGGGGTTTCGTTGCTACATATGAGACACCATGGAATTTTCACTACCAACTTTTTTCTACAATGTTTCAGAGGAACGGCTTGGAGGATATTGGTAGATGGATCAAGGTACGTTGAGTTTAAAATTTCAGATCACGAGGCCTAATACTTTCGGAGATACATCCTATACAAGACCAGTTCTGAATCATCCTGAAATGAGTCATTGCAATTTTCGCTATAAAAAACTTTTCTGTAACGATTCAAATACAAAATCTGAGCCATTTATAGAAATTAGTAAGGTATCTTCAGTAGAATTTCAGCTTCTGGTCATCTTAAATTTATAGATATACCCTATGTGTAAAATACAATTGTTGACTAGTCCTATTGACTAGTCTCAAGAGAGAAAGTGTTCAGGTAAAACAATCATAACTTCTTGCTAGAGTATCAAATTGAGGTGGAGTAGTTTCATTGGATCATGGACAGTCTGTAGTATTTTGGGTGCAAGTTCAAGGTGATATCAATTATTTTGTGTGGGGCATGCTATACAATTGATATCTCCTGGAAAACCAAAATCGACAAGTTGTGAGGAAGTTATAGTAAATTCCACTTAGCACATCCAATTTTGATGAAACCTGTGGCATTACAGAGAAAATATCAGAGAAATACCTAAAGAAAGTTTCATACCTAGAGGGCCGAAACTTGGGAGATAGAACAGAATAAATATTGTCTAGCAGAACCGCCTCAAAATCAAGATTCAAAAAGTGATACTTGTGGCAATGCCACCAAAAGGGACCTTCTACACCAAATGGCCTCAGAAGAAAATCCTAATTGGACTCTTGATGAGGTGAAGAGAGAGAATGTGGGGACATAAATGAACTACAAAGATGGATTCAATGGAGGCTAAGTTGGATACTAAGATGGATTCAATGGAAGCTAAAGTTGATGGATTCAATAGAAGCTGAGTTGGATACTAATATGGATGACTTAAAGGGAGATCATGGAAGTATTGAAAATTTTCATAATAGAGACGACCCGAGGTGAAAATGCATCCCATGAAATTCATGATGAAAGGTGAATAGGAGAATTGAGATCAAAGGTGGAGAAACTCCAACTTTGGTTTGAAGACCAACCACATTCTAAGATTGATATGAGGAAGTTTGATGTAGGGACCCAATCACATGGATACTTCCAGATGGAGCAATTCTTTGATCTCCATAATGTGCCACATACACAAAAAGGTGAATTGCTTCTTTATATTTTAGAACCTAATCAATTTGTTTGTCGATGGCTTTGTTCGCATAAATCACTCATCACTTGGACAATTTTGTGGGAAAGAAATGATAGCACACTATGAGGATACAAGGAGCAATACCTTCTTTATGGTGAAAAATCTCAGAAAAGGGTTTGGTTACGGGCATTGAGAACTTCAAAGAGATTGAATATAAAGGTAGTGGAGTATTCAGGATGAGCACTTGATTGATGTATTCTGGGAACTTTAAAGGATAACATTCAACATGAGGTTCGCCTTTAGGAAACCAAATCATTGGAGAATGCATTTAAGGTGTGAAATGTTGAAGAGTAAAAATATGGCTGTGACACTTGGAGGGACCCTGTCTGGGTCTGGTGGAGAACAATGTTCCAGCTGCTCACAAAACATAGAACCTACAAAGGTTGACACCTCAACAATTGGAGGAAAGAAAGAAAAGGTGTATGCTTTAATTGTGACAGCAAGTACAGTAAGGGACATGAGATTGTGGTGAGAGGAATTGTTCATAGATTGTGAAGAGGAAGAGCAAGAACAAGAACCATCTCAAGATGAAAACATAGAAGCAATTTCAACTAAAGAGTTGACTCCCGATGTTGTGTAATGCATTGTTTGGGTGGCATATAAGGCCTCAGAATCGAAGGATACATCCAAAGAAAGGTAAAGGTCCTGGTGAGTTCTGTAATACTCATAATTTCATTCACTATATAAATTTTCAAATATCTCAATTGCTTTGTATATCCAGTAGCAGAGTTTCCAAAGTAATGATTGAAGATGGAGGGACTATCAAAATTTGCTTTCCAAAGGAAAATTCAATAAAGATCAATCTTACTATGGGGAATATGTAATGAATATTCCAATGATTCTATACCCATGGGTGATGCTGATGTTGTACTAGGAAGTCAATGGTTACAATCATTAGGAGCGGTGGATTTTAATTTTTCAAGAAACTTTTCATAGAAATTTTCATTGGAAGGAAAAGAAATTGAGTTAAGAGGTATCACAAGAAACCCGGTAAGGTATTAATCTCTAACGACATGAAAAAATTATTGAAAAGGAGCATCAAAGGCGTTATTGCACAACTATGCTCACTAGATGTTCAAACATGGGTTATCTATTCCTGAATCTCCAAAGGATCATTGATAAGCATTCCAAAGTATTTGAAGAATGTCCCAAAGGTCTTCCACCCATGAAATCATGATCATGAAATTCACCTAAATCACAGGAGTGTTCCTCTAACATGAACCCATCTGAATACCATAAGCCCAGGAAAGAGTGAAATTGAGTGCATGGTTGAAAGAAATGTTAGAGGTTGGCATTATTAGACTTGCTTCAAAGTTCTTACCTACACACCCACGAGTGGTAATAGTATTCAAGAAAAGATAGCTCATGGCGTATGTGTCAATTAGAAGCTCAACAAGATCACTATTAAAGATAAGTTCCCATTCATGTCATTGATGAATTGTTAGATGGAACCCATGGAGCAATCTATTTCCACAAAATTGGATCTCCGTTCAGGGTATCATCAGTCCAGAATGAAGGAAGAAGATATACCCAAAATAGCATTAGAACTCATGAAGGCCATTATGAATTTTTGGTCATGCCTTTTGGCCTTACAATGCACCTTCCACATTCAAGGGTTGATGAATTCCATTTCAGGCCCTTGAGTCGAAAATTTTTGTTAGTATTTTTGATGATATACTAATCTATAGCAAGTCTTGGGAGGATCATGTGCAACATGTTGACAAGGTGCTACAACACTAAAGGCAACTATATACCAAACCATCAAATGTTTCTTTGGAGTAAAAGAGGTAGAGTTTTTGGGAATCGGCTAGTCCATTGTGGACTTAATCTTGTTAGGGTTTAACAAGATTAAGGCCATGATATGGACTGGCGTTCCACAAAACATTGAAGAATCTTAAGAGGATTTTTTGGATTTGACAAGTTACCTCTTTTGCAAGTTTGGTTGAAACTATGGAAGAATAGCAGCACCTTTATGACACTAACTAAGAAGGATGCATTTTCATGGACTCTAGAGGCAACTAAAATTTGAACAACTTAAAGGGGTGAGGCCATGATTTTGACCCTCAGACTTCATAAAATAACTTTATTGTGGAATGAGATTCACGGAAATGGAATTGGTGTTGTCCTAATGCAAGAGGCCCCCTAGATTTTGAAGAATTAGACCCACTCAAGGGAATGGACTTACACAAACCCGACATGAGAGAGAATGATGGAAATAATACATGCATTGAGAAATGAAGTCCTTACCTAATGAGTAGGCACTTCAAGTTCAAAACAAATCATGATAGTCTTAAATGCTGAACAAGACTATCTTCAGAAGGAGAACAAAAATGGGTAACCAAGATGTTGGATTATGATTTTTAAATGGCCTGTAAAGGGAAGCCAAATGTTGTGGCGGATGCTCGAGAGGGATGAATATGTTGTGGCCTTTCTTTGTGTTGTCTCGATCATCCAAACCAGTTGGATAATGAGAGAAGGGATGAATGGAAGAAATGACAAGGGTGTGGACTCTCATTCCAAAGGTTGCTTGAGTTCATCCAGATACATTTACATGGAAAAATGATTCACTGTGAACAAGGAATTAAACATTTTGTGTAGGAGGCTCACAGCTCAAACAAAGGGGTACTATTGGGTGCACACCTCTCTCTCGGTGGGAGGGCACTGAGTTTGAAAACCTACCATAGAGTCAAGAAGGATTTTTTTTGGGATGGCCTTAAAACCCCATGTTCAAGGTTTGTGGCGGGGAATGTTGTGGTTTCCAGCAAGAATTAGGTGGAAACAATTAAGACCGGTCTTTACAACCATTATCCATCCCAAGTCATCGGGAGGGCTTTTCCATGGATTTCATCGCAGGGGGTTACCAAATGCGAAGGAAAGAGTGTCATCATGGTGATTGTTGATAGGCGACCAATTATGCACTTTTGTGCACTCTCATCCCTTCAAAGCTGGTCCAGTTGCCACCACATTCTGGAGCGGTTCAAAAGCTACATGGCAGCCCAAAGATTATTGTAAGTGGCCGAGATCCCATCTTCCCTTTGGACATTTTGGACAGAATTATTTTTTCTTCTTTGGGTACTCAATTGGCTCATAGCTCATCTTATCATCCTCAATCTGATGGACAAACGAGATAGTGAACAAATGTTTGGAAAGGCTACCTTAGTTGCTTTGTCTCTAATAAACAAATACAATGGTTCAAATGGTTCAAATGGTTACCCTTGTTGAGAATGGTGGTATAACACTTCCTTTCATGCTGCAACAAAAATGACACCATTTATGGCACTTTTATGGATACCACCCTCCTTCCATCACTTCTTCTCTAAAATAAAAATCTAAGGTTCAGCAGTGGAAGATCACATCGAGAATCAACAACAAATTCTCCAAATCTTAAGGACAACATGACCATGGCATAGAATCGCATGAAACAACAAGCGAGATCAACATCGTAGTGAAAGAAGTTTGAAATAGAGTTGGACCATTTTAAGACTACAAATATACAAACAAATGTCCCTCAAACAAGCCAAGAAGGATAATAGAAATTATCCGCAAAGTCTTATGGACCTTATAAGGTGTTACAAAAGATTAGTATGGCATACAAATTGGAGTTACTGCATCTTCAAGTACAGTTTCCATGTTTCATGCCCAAAAAGAAGATTATAGGTGACAAGATCCCGATTCAAGCTATATTTCAGAACTTGATGAGGAAAGGAAAATCATATTGGATCCTAAAACCATCACTGACACAAAAATTAGCCGGTAGGAATAGGTTCATTTAGAGTATCTCATTAAATGGAGAAACTACGGTTGAAGATTCCACTTGGGAAGATGATCTTTTATACAGAAGCATCGAGGGGATTACTCAAGCGTTGCGGACAACACTTGTCTCAAGGGAGGGACAATGTTAAGCCTAATATTGCTCATTACCTGGTAGGGCATATTATATTAGTAATGTTATTTTATTTATGTAGATCTCTTGGCCATTGGTGTAATTATACCTCCTAGTCTCCTATATATACAAGGAGACATTTTCATTTCAGTCATCTTGTGCCCGAACATTTAAATTGGGGGTAGGGAGAACGCCCCTGAAGGGGAGCCTATTATTTGAAAGTATCTCTTTTCAAGGCATTGAGTACTTTTTTCTGAGGTTTTTCTATACTATATTGATGTCTGGTTCTTAGAGGGTCCTCGATCGAGAATGGATTAAATGTCTGATTATGAGTCGGGGAAGTTGAGAACACGAAAATAATTATGCCACTCGATTTGGAGTTGGCAGCAATCGTTCACACTCGAGGAAATGGAGACATTACCTCATGGGAGATTTGGATGGGAACAGACCACAGCGGTTTGAAATATGTTTTTGATCAACCAACTTTAAATCGTAGACAAAGTAGGTGGATGGAATTTATGTGATGCGACTTTGGATCAAGCATATCAAAGGAAAGGAGAATAAAGTGGTTGCTGAGTGCATGAATTACGTACTGCATACCATTTAGCATGTGTTGGTGTAAAGAAGGGTGCTGGAGTACGCAAATGTGGTCTGCTTGGGTATGAAATTGGTAGCCAAGATACAGCAAGGTAAGATGCCACGGAGGAGATTGGAGTTTTTATGGGGTTGAGCAAATGGAATCTTGTTGGAACATAATTTTTGTGCCCAATTTCCCGGTGCTTGACAAATGATTCTGCGGAAGTGCATAGTATTGCTTATGCGAGGGCACCACGGATATCAAAATAGTAGCGTTGAGCCGTTACTTTTGTCCGGTGTGGGGATGGAGTAAATACGTCGCTAGATTATTGTGGGTGCCGAGAGAGTTAGAAGCTGAGCGCCAGGCGCGAGTTTCAAGCAACTTTTGCCCATTCTGGTGGATGTGGGGAAGTAGTAGCGATGTATTTTATTCTGAGGTTGCCGAGCGACCAAGCTACATGATTCGATCATGATGGTGGTGGTGGATGAATTACAAAGATGCCCATTTTATTCCGAGCTACTCATAAAGGCAGCAGTGTTTGTTTTCATAGGGGGTAAGCTTGCGATTGCGCGGAATTCCTAAAATGATTGTGTCGATAGAGACCGAAATTCACCTCAAATTTCTGGAAAGGATTGTTCAAAAGGATTCAGAATGAATCTGAATTTTAGTACAGCCTACCATCCTAAGTCGTATGGGTATATAGAGTGGGTGAATTGAGTGATATAATACATACTAAGAATGTATGTGATGGACAAACCATCAAGATGGGAAGACTACACCTTGGTAGAATTTGCCACAATGGTTATCATGCATCGTTGAAGATGAGCCAATTTGAAACTTTATGGAAAGTGCAAATACTCTGATGTTTGGGATAATCTAAAGTGATAAACGATGGTTAGATAGGTTCTCAAGGAGATGGAGGACAAATGATAAAAATTAAGCAAATTTTGAAAGTTGCCCAAGACAAGAAAAGTTATCGCGATAGAGCGAGAACCTACAAAGAGAGTTCAAAGTGGGTGAAGTCATGTTTTCTGTGAAGTGAAGATGTGGGAGTTCACGGTACGGGAAGTTAAGCATGGGATTGTTGCCCGATTTTGTGGGCCATTTGAAATCCTAGAAAGAGTTGGAGCCAATTGCATATATGCTTGCATTACATCTATATTTATGCATAATGTGTTTCATGTTTCATTTGTTAAATACATACCATATGCTAATCATGTTATCGATTAGATTGTGATTCAGGTGGAACCAAAAGGTGTCATACAAGTGCATCCTGTCTTTTATATTAAGACGGAAAAACAAATAATACGGAATAGAGCTATAGAGACTTGTAAAGATCCAGTGGACACAGTACAATCGAGGATGCGACATAGAACATGAAGATATTATCTTGAGGTAAGTACTCGCATCTTTTAAGGTACGAAAATCTTGCGAGATGTAGTATAAAGAGTTGCACTAAGGGCGGTGCAAAAATAAGGAGGGATTACTTAATGTCCCAAGGCCATCTATTGTAAATCATGTCCTATGAAGTATAAAACTCACTTGCATTGTAATTGTAATTATGTTTTATAGGATGGTGAGCCAATTTAATATAAGATGGGGGGATTATGTGATTATTAAATGGGAGAGCTTAGAAGTGTGATATTGAGCCGGGGAGTCTGTTTTTGTATATGTAATCATACAGAACAAATTAATAAAAATTTATTTACGTGTGGACTGACCGTGATGAATGAGTGATGGGGACTAAGCTTCCACGGAGTAGGTAAGGGATTAGGGGTTGGGGTTGGTAAGAGGCTAAGTGTTGAGCCTAGGGGCTTAAATCCTTAAGAATATCTTTAATATTATTCCAAAATACATGAAATGTGATGTTTTATCCTAGGTTCTTTGGAAGGATTAGTGACTTCCAAATGGGAAGGAAAGAGCTTCATAGGTGACAAGTGTCAACTTAAATTACATCACGGTTAAAGATTCCAAGCATCAAAGCGAGTCCGGTCAGTCCATTCCATCTCCGCCATCCCTTCCATGTCCATTCCATTCCTTTCCATCCATTCCATTCCATCCATTCCTTTCGGGGTCCATTCCGTCCATCCATTCGTTCCAGCTTTCCATTCGTCGTCCATTCCATGCTCCTCGTGTCCGTCCTTATCCAGTCCATTCCTCCATTCCGTCCAGTGGCTCCATCATCCTTGTCCGTCCATTCCGGTCCGGTGTCGGTGTCCGTCCGCCTCCATTCCTCCATTCCATCCATCCTTCCTACTCCATTCCTCCAGTCATCCATCCATTCATCCATCCATTCCTCCTTCCTTCCATCCTCCATCCGTCCATCCATCCATCCCTCCATCCTCCATCCATTCCATCCATTTCCATCCATCCATTCCTCCATCCATCCATCCATCCATGTTTCCATTCCATTCCATTCCTTTCCTCCTCCTCCTCCTTTCCTTCCTTCTTTTTTTTTTTTTTTTTTTTTTTTTTTTTTTTTTTTTTCCTTTCCATTCCATTCCATCCATTCCTCCATTCCATTTCCATTCCATTCCTCCTTCAGTCCATCCATCCTTCCGTCAGTCCATCCATTTCCATCCATCCGTCAGGGTCAGGCCTTCCTTCCGTCCTCCGTCCATTCCATCCTTCCATCCTCCTCCATCCTTCCATCCTCCATTCCATCCGTCCATCCATTCCATCCTTCCATCATCCGTCCGTCCATCCATCCATCCTCCATTCCTCCTTTCCTCCGTCCATCCATCCATCCATTCCTTCCTCGGTCCTCCGGTCCTTTCCTCCGGCCATCCTCCTTTCCTCCATCTCACTAAGACCAACTAGTAGTCAAAGAGAATACCAAAAAGTCAAACAACCAATAATCAAATGCGGACTGCTAAAGTGGTTGGTGGCCTCCCTCGCTAAGAAGGTATGTCTCGTCCAAGAGGGACTTGAGACTCCTAGCTAAAGATTGGAGGTAATAGAATCAATTATAATTACCCTCATAGTATTCACAACGCATTCAGTTAGACCCATCCGAAGAGGAAATCCTCCATAAATATTGTGTTGTCCGACCCCTATCTGACCAGGGGTACAAGCAAAATAACCCCTACAAGTAACTATGAGATACCTAAGTCAAGAACTAATAAACCAATGTATAATCGATGCACAGTTGAGCAGTCGTAAGTCAGGTCCTCCATATGGGAAGGGTAGAAAGTCCTGAAACCTTGAAAGCATTGCTTCTCACATAGGTATGGGTACTAGAAATATCCCAAATATGAATAAATCCGAAGAAATATCTCGGCTGGTGAGTATCCAGGAGTTATCCCTTCAACTAACTGCGTGATCTTGTGATTTAACTCTAGTGTGGAGCCTCTGATATTACCAATTATACAATGGAATTTTCTCAACTCCCTATCTCAGAACACATATGTTGATTTAATTGTCTTGGATAGTTTACTCACAAAATCTATTCCAAGGCACTAGGTCTAGACTAGTTTGTGCACCCTAAAAATAAAATCATGACTAATCAATTTTTAGTTTAAAGCGTAAATTTTTATTGAGTGCGTGATTACTCAAAAGGGTATGGAGGCGAAACTCATGATGTTATGACTACGCAAAGATAAATATGAATATAATGCAAAGTCTACCTTTAACTTTTCAATGAATAATATGCTAATAAAAATAGTGCAATTTTCAATTTCAGCGCTGCAATTTAGAAGTAAAATGCAAACTTTCACTAAATGTACTTGCTAAGTTAATGATAAAGGTTCAGAGACAAAATGTTAACCAATGCAAAATGCCTATTTTTTTTCAATATATTAAAGAAAATACATGGGCCCGAAAAAGCTTTGATATAAATTATTGTGTATAAAAAAAATAACTCAAAGCCCGAGAATACCAAGCGACCAAACAAACAGCCTAGGGTTCAACCAAACCAAAAAGGGAAAAGCGATGAGAAAGACTACCCATCAATTCAACTCGGCTTCTGTCAGCAGGAGAAGCTCAACGAGACTTCTGAGACCTGAGAAGGCTCAACAAACATCAAAACTCACCCATGATCCACTAAACCAAACAAACAAGCAAGGAAAAGTGGTATGCATAAAAACAATGAGAAAGACTACACCCATCAATTCAACTCCCAGCAGGCTTCCTGTCAACCCAGAGAAGCTCAACAGGAACTACAGAGACCTAAGAAGGCTCAACAAACATCAAAACTCACCCAGCAGTCACTAAACCAAGCAAACAAGCAAGGAAAAGTGGTATACGCAATTTTTCAAGATAATAGTGCGTATATACGCAACTTGCAGAGAGGCAGAACACATGTGCATGCGACTGTCAAAGCAAAAGGAGCATACAGGCTTTAAAACAAGGCCAGGCAAGGGAAAAAAGGCTGAAAAATCATACTCAGAGTGCACAAAATCTTCCAAGTAGTGATACGAAAAGAAACACAAAGGAAAAAGAGAAATGAAAGAAGAAAAAGTACTTCAACCCTTAGAAGGAAGATCTCTCCCCAATGGATTTTCCATTTCTGTTACGAGGGAAAAACTCTCTATGGCCAAGGGTAAACCACAATAGACAGGTATGACTGCAAAAATCAACTCAATTCCATTGTATGCTATATAAACTAATGTGAAAGATAAGAAAGAGGCCTACCTCGATCTATCATTTGATGATGTTCCACCATTGAGCACTTCGACCCAAAGCTTTATACCTGCAATAATTTCTCAACAAACAAGAAAAACAAGTATATAGTGATAATGTAAAGGGGTTAGCACATCAGATAGCATAATCCATTAATAAACATTACAAACACACCCATGGATAATAATCATATATTTTCATGATACCAATAGGATGGGAAAGGAATATTTCTATTAATAATTGATCAACAGAAGTGTCAACATTACAGACTTCCATGTCGGCACGATTCGAAACCAAGGAACCAAGTTCCTTCAAAATAGGCCTCCACCACTTCAATCCTACACCAAAGGAAATCTCAAAGGAGAGAGACAATGAGGTTCTCTCAACAATAGGGAAATATCTTAGGGGGTTGAACACTATGTTCAGACTTGAGCGACAAAGGGATGCAGACTCAATATGAAGTAATTTATCCAGAGTAACTTTGCTCTCAAAGTTGAATGATTTCACTTTTTTTCCATAGCTCGAAATTGTGCTCTTATAGCCTTTAAAATGCAACTGAAGGGCTAAGTCAGAACATTTCCAGTATATGGAAGGCCAAGGATTAGAGATCTCTTGTCGTGACATGGAAACCCGGCTCCATTTTTGTATTTTCTAGCACAAATCTCGATGTGCGCGGGTTGTAGTGGAGAAGCCTACATATACGCTTACTGTATAGCTAATAGGGCATGTATATGTGGAAAAATGTTTATTTTTATCTCTGGATTTGTCAAAAAGGGATGATAAGTCTACATAGGAAAATGGAAAAAGGCCCTATGTGCAAGATAGTCATGGTGGGGCAAATCTTTCTATAACAATTGGCTTTTCAAACCAGGGGGCTTTGGATCTAAACAGTAAGAAAGCAACAATTGTTACAAATTGCACATCATCAAAATATGGCTTCCACACACGAATCTCTACATAGAGTCATACCTCTACGCCATAATCTTGGTATCCTAAGGAAATATATTCTTCAAGAATAAGGTCTCCAATGCACCTTTCATTGTGTAATCCCTGAAACTGGAAGATCATCACAAAAGTTAGAATAGTTTAATGACAAATAAAGTGTGTTGAGTCCCAGCTCTCCCATGTGCCTTGCATTATCAAATCCCTGAAACACGGATCATAAGAAAGGAAAAGTTATAAATCTCTCCTTGAAAACATAAGATAGTTGGTCGAGTCTCATAAGGTCCTTAAACCTGCTAGATGGGTGTGTTGGAGATATTAATTACAAGCCGTGAGCATGGAAAACAAGAGTGTTAGTAGGAGTTTATTTAATGAGCCCATATTTATCTTTTTCAAGATTTTTTATGCATATGAGAGTCAGACGAAATTTATTTTCATCTTTAATGTTTGATTTAGTTCAGAGGAATATTTTTTGTCTTGGTCTATATATGTCTGAGTCTGTAAGAAGTCGATATGCAGAGAGATAGAAGGTAATAGTCGATAAAGAGTAGCAACATCAGCTGTGAGAAGTATAAGAAGTCTAAGAGCTCAAGATTTTTGTTTTTTAAGTTGTAGAAGTTGTTCAAAATTCATTGGAGCCGAAGCTCATCATAGTTATTGTATTTTGTATTAGCGCACAATGCCGAAGTTCATAATATTTCTGTGTGTTGAATTATTTTTGAATTGTGTAGTGATTAAATCATCCTAAAAATATCTTCTCTTTGTTTATGCTCAAGCTTAAGTTCATGTTTTATGTTTTGAGAGTATAACAACAATAATAAATTGGTTTAGGTAAGTTCTAATAGTTCAACGACGAGGAATTCCATTGTGCAGTGTTTCGAAACTGCATTGCACAGAGTTTTTTTGCACGATGTAGATCCAATATCTGGTATCATAGCAGGTTGATCAAAGTAGGTTTTATCAAGTTTATCAAAGCAGGTTGATCAAAGTAGGTTTTATCAGGTTTATCAAAGCAACATCTCTATTGTAAGTTGAAATATGGCTTCTACTTCAAATCTGCAACCTCTCACTTTTTACAAGAAAAAATTACGGGTTATGGTCCTTGACCATGAAGGCGTTATTTCAGGGTCAAGATGTATGGGAGATAGTCGAAAATGGCTATGTGGAACCAACAGATCAAGAAACATACAATGCACTCACACAAGTTGAGAAGGATGCTTTGAAAGATCATAGAAAGAAGGATGGAAAGGCGATATTTTACATACATCAAGCCATGCATGAGAGCATACTCCCAATATTTTCATCAGCAAAGAAAGACAAGGAAGCATGGGACATACTTCAAACCTCTTATAAAGGTATGGACAAAGTCAAGAACTCAAAACTACAAATTCTTAGAAGATATTTTGAAACTCTGTCAATGAAAGATACAGATTCAATAGATTCATTTTACACCCATGTTATTGGCCTGATAAATCATATTAAGTCTCATGGAAAAACCATAGAGGATATAAAGGTTTTTGATAAGGTACTTAGGAGTCTTCCTCCTAAATTTGATACCCTTGTTGTGACTCTGGAAGAGAGCAAAGACCCGGGTCAGTTTAGTCTAGATGAAATGCAAGCTTCCCTCATTAATCATGAACACATAATGAATAGATCAAATATGTCACTAGAGAATGCATTTTCCATGCAATCATCTATAAGTCATGGAAGAGGAAGGGGGAGAGTTAAATCTAGAGGCAGAGGAAGAAGTTGGTTAAAGTTGGGCATAGTAGTAGTCCTGGAAATACTGGTGGAAGAGGTCAAAGTCAAAATAATAGTCATTTCAAGTAATCAGAGAATTGATAATTCAAAGATTCAGTGCAATTACTGTAAAAAGTATGGACATTATGCATATGATGCAGAAAAAGATAATATAATCAGAACAAGCAAGGTCAAGATCAGTTAAACAACACAAATATTCCCTCCATCCCTATGTTTATGGCGCACACTAAAGCAATGCCTATAGTATCACAAGTTTAATGAAATGTTTCTCAAGGAAGTCCTTGTGACATATGGTATCTAGATTCAGGCTGCAATAATCACATGAAAAGAAAATTAGAATTGTTTTCTAGTTTGGATAAGTCATTCCAAACTAAAGTTACACTTGGAACAAATATCCAAGTCATTGTCTTAGGCAAAGGATATATTAATATTTTAGATAAACAAGGAGAACAAAAGGTTAGGCCTGATGTATATTATGTTTTTGGTCTAAAGAAAAAATTGATGAGCACAGGACAGTTGTTACAGGAAGGATATGGAATCTATATGGAAGATAATCATTGTGTGATTATGGATAGATATCCAAGTAATAAACTTATTGCAAGAATTCAGATGACAAGCAATAGAATGTTTCCATTGACATTGAAACCGATCATGAAGAGAAAAACAATGCAAGTTGTCTATGACACAAAAGATGCACAGTCAAACATTGCATTCAAAGCAAAAAGTGAAGAAGTAAGTGCGCACAGTTATAAAGAAGGAAAATTTAGTGCACAGAGTTTTAAAGAAAAAGAAGACAGTGGCGCAGAGATGCAGGAAACATTCCAATATGAAGTGCAGGATGATTTTTAGCTATGGCATTTCAAATTTTGACATTTAAACTTTAGAGGTTTGAAATTGCTACACACAAAGGATATGGTGAAAGGTTTTCCATTAATTGAAAAACTAGAAAGAATATGTCAAAGATGCATTTTTGGAAAGCAACATAGAGATTCATTTCCAGTTGGCAAGTCATACAAAGAAAAAGATCCACTGCAAATAGTACATTCATACATTTTTGGACCAATGCAAACACCATATATAGGAGGCAGTACTTATTTTCTGAAATTTATTGATGATTTCTTAAGAAAAACATGGATTTATTTCCTAAAACATAAATCTAATGCATTGGGTTGTTTTCAACAATATAAATCACTTGTGGAGAAGCAAATTGGTTATTACATTAAATTTCTAAGAACTGAAAGAGGTGGTGAATATGTTTCAAGAGAGTTTCAGGACTTTTGTAAAGTTCATGGTATTTACAAGCAATTCACTGTGCGGTATACACCACAAAAAAATGGTGTCGCAGAAAGGAAGAATCGAACCATCATGGAAATGGCGTGTAGTATGTTAGCAACCAAACACTTGTCAAATGATTATTGGGATGAGGAAATAATGACTGCAGTATACATCACGAACAGATGTCCGAAAAAGAGTGTGGAGAACGAAGTTCCTCAAGAATCCTAGATAGGTATGAAGCATAATGTGGTGCACTTAAAAGTTTTTGGTTGTGTCACATACACACATGTTCTAGATAAGATGATAAAGAAGTTAAATAACAAAGGAAAGAAATGTGTATTTTTTGGATACTATGATGATACAAAAGAATACAAACTATATGATCTTATTGCAAGGAAAGTCATAATCAGTCACGATGTTCAATTTGTGGAGAATGAAGCATGAGATGGAAGCATAGAAAATGCAGTCAAAATCATTGATGTTATTAGGAATGATGACATAGAAGATGAATTGGTTCAAACACCATGTATAATTCAGTGTGTAGTTTCTTCTACTCCTAGAACTACGACACAAATCCCATCTCAAACTACTCCAATGAGACTTGCAAGTGCACAGTCTACACCTAGAGCACAACAAACTCCAACAAGCAGTCCAAGTAGTTCTACATCTCCAGATCCAACATTAGCAAGTCTACTACCAAGGAAGACAAGAATTCTGCGCGACATCTATAATTTTGACACAACAAATTCATTTTCAGTTTTTGAGCCATTTTCACAAATAGATGATCCATTAACTTTTGAAGAAGTTGTCAAGGATGATGTATGAGCTCAAGCCATGGATCAAGAAATCAGATGCATAGAGAATAATTAGACATGGAAGTTGGTATATGTAGCTAAAGACAAGGATGTGATAAATATCAAGTGGATTTATAAATCCAATCAAGATGCATATGAAAATGTGTAGAAGCACAAGGCAAGGCTAGTTGCAAGAGGTTTTACGTCATGGAAACTTGGAATTGATTTCAATGAAACATTTCCATAGGTTGCATGCATGGAAACAGTCATAACTATGTTGGCCATTTCTTCATAGAACAAGTGGCATGTTTATCAATTGGATGTAAAGTCAACATTTTTTAATGGAAATTTAGAAGAAGAAGTGTATGTGGAACAACCACAAGGCTATGAGATTCCAAGACAAGAAAACGAAGTATACATATTGAAGAAGAAATTGCATGGGTTAAATCAAGCTCCCAGATCTTGGTACAGTCGCATAGATTCCTACCTCACATAGAATGAATTTCAAAGAAGTGATTGTGAGCCAACAGTGTACATCAAAGAAAATCAACAAGGTAATATGTTAATTGTTTGTTTATATGTGGATAATTTGATTTTTACATGTGATTTTGGCATAGAATAATTTAATTCAGTCATGAAGGATGAATTTGAAATGATTGATTTGGGGCTTATGGGATATTTTCTGGGTATTGAAGTTCACCAATACAAAGATGGTATATTTATTTCAAAATCTAAGCATGCACATGAAATTTTGAAAAGATTCAACATGATAAATTCCAAAGCAGACCCAACATCTGTCATAATAGGATTGATGTTAAGAAAGGAATATAAATGATCCAAGGTGGATCCCACCATAGATAATTTTAGGGGATAAATTTCACAAATGGGCTAATTTTCCATGGTTTTTCCCAGAAAAAGATTCACTAATTTCCATTTTTTCTAAAAATGATTCGCCCAAATTCCATAGAATAAAATTATTTTACCTTAAAATCTCCAAACTTTTATAGAAACTATATAAAATCCTTAGAAATTTGAATATTTTTACAAAACTATCGCCAAGCATTTTACATTTTTCATATTAAGAACTAGTAAGATTTGCCCATGTTTCTACATTTTAATATAAATTTCCATCCTTAAAATCATCCTTGGATCCCACGTTGTTTACAAGGTTGGTAGGCAGCCTTATGTATCTGATAGCAACAAGACCTAATATTATGTGTAGAGTGATTCTAATTTCAAGGTTCATGGAAACTCCAAAGGAATCACAATGGAAGGTAGGAAAAAGAATTTTGAGATATGTGAATGGAACAAAATACTTTGGAATTATGTTTTCTACTTTAGAAGATTTTAAATTTATTGAATACACTAACAATGATTGTGGAGGCAACATAGATGAAAGGAAAAGTACCTATGGGTACACATTTCATTTTGGAACATGTATAGTGTCATGGGCATTGTTAGCACTCTGTAAATTTTGTCTGGCTGAATAGACAAATGACAGAGGTAATTGTTTCAACCAACTTTAGAGATGAGGCACTAACCTGCTCAACTCAGAGGGGGCTCTCTCATGTCACTTAATATTTCTTTGGAAATTGGTGGCTAGATTTGGTTTGTTTTGGGGTTTTTAATAAAGGTGTTGGGAAGGAAGGGGAGGAACACTCGGGGCTATGGAGTCAAAATTTTGAAAGTGAATAAAAAAAATGCATCAGTTGATAGAACTCTCCAAAGGATAAAGGATAATTGAGGCGATGAATCTAAGTTATTCTTAAATTTAAATAGAGTGTAGGAAGATAAATAAAACAACTAACTGCATCAGAGCATTACTAAAATGAATTATGAATTAGTTAAGAAGACAATCACATAGTTTAAATTGTTTAAGCCAAGAGCATCACAAGATGAATTATAGGCCTTTAACTCTCCAATTTAAACAGAAGAAAATGTAAATGAAATGACAGGTTATAGGAAATACATACGATGAAGGGAAACAAAGCTCATATCACCACCCTTTAGAATATTTTCATAGAGACTTAAAAATCTTCTGCATTTATATTCAATTCAGATTCAGAAACTTTACAAATAGAGTTTGATACAACCAAAAGGTGCTCTTGCACTTCTGCCAACATTAATTCACTCAAGTGTCCCATTATTTATACAATTCGATTACAATGGCTGAAACTGAAGTGTTTCAGCTTATGAAACTGACTAAAACTGTTTTGATTGACAGTTTCGATATATGAACCAATTTACAATGATTAACAAAAAGCGTTTAAAAATTGAGGAACAATTTCTCTAACTGCTCGACTTCCTCTGCGCCATCTATCTCGCTCTGGTCTTTTGTCGGATCTACAAATTTGGTGACACCTAGGGATCACTTACTGGTTCTGGGGATATTACACTTTGTCTTACCCAGCCACACGATTTCCTTCCATTATGAATCAGAGGGGATTTCGTAGTCCATCATCTCTTTAATTAAAATCTTCAAGTCAATGCTCATGGCGTAGGACATAATCGGTAGGCCAACTTTCACTATTTTGAACTTATTCAAAATTTCAAAATTTGTAGCCAAATACTATACCAGACTTCGGCCTTTCAGACTTTCTTCCATAGCTTCAAATTTAGAATGGTCCATTCTTCACTGAATGAGGAGAGAATTGTAGTCTTCTTAATTGTATAATGAACCTTTTCCATCCCAAAATGGTGGGAGGCCTTTGATAACAAATTTTCAAATGCATCCTTAAACTCTTGTATGTTGTGCTCCATTTGCATAGATTTGTTCTGGACCGATCTGAGAAGGTTGTGCTTGGTGATGATCCTCCTGGCCGAAATGATCAACGCATTCATGTCCTTTACCTCGATAGTTTGGAGATCAGCAGTTTGCACAAAATTTAGCAAGTCAATAGCATTTTGGGCCCATTCAAAGGGATTCTTGGCTAATACTTCATTAACAACAATGCACCTGCTCTGAACCGTAGCATCCACGCTGTCTTTGTCACTTACAAAATTCAAATAAAACCTAAATTTAGAAGCCTCTGCAGCAATAGCATCCCATATCACATGTTTGGCTCCCTGTAATAGTGTTTTTCCTTTTAACCTGGTTTTCAGCTTGCTCACTCTCTCTTGCAAATCTTGATTATCTCTGTGGATTTGAGCCATCTTCTCATCTTTCAATTTCATTTCTTGTTCCAACTTTTCTATGACCTCTTTGAGACGGTTGATCTCCCCTATTTTTAATCTTACCTGGGACATAGCTTAGACTAGCCCCTCAGTGCTTGACCCAGCCTCTGTATTAGCAGGTACAATGACAACCATATCTGATGTTATTACCTGTGCTTGTGACCAATTCTCTTTATCCTTTTCCAACTGCAACACTTTATCTTTGTAATTGAGTGCCTCTTGTATGAATGTTTCCTTCTCCTATTCCAAAGCAGTCAGCTATGTTGTCTATGGATGATTTGTAGGGGACATCTTCATCTTTTTCTTTAGGATTTGGATCATCTTATCTTTCTCATCCAGAGAATATTTTACCTTTTGAGGACCTTCAGATTCTAACCTTTTAACCTGTGTCATCCAGGCTTTGTTGGATTCCTTTTCCTGCTTCAATTGTCCATCTAGTTTGAGTGCATGCATTGTCAATCTTGCAACCCTCAAACCTAAGCTCGGATAATCAGAATATAGCATGTCACTAACATTCCTGTGGAACTTTACTTTGTCAGGGGAACCAATATTTTCATAGTGCATTTTGATCTTAGACACCTTATCATCATCAGCCATTGCTATCTTAAACGTCTTTCTTTCCACATATCTGACTGAGAGTAAAGAAGCCTTATGTCAGAAAGTCTTCTCTACTTCAGGTAAAAGGTCTCTTATTTCACTATTGGCCATACTTCATTTCACAACATACTGGTTCATTAAATCTTCCTTGGACTGATAAACTACCTTGGGTGTCTAGCTAAATATGTGTTTCCTATTGCTAAAAACCTTTGTGCTACTTTCACCTTGTGGCATGCTTCCCGTAACAGCTTCCTCATTCTTGGTTTCACCTTCCACCATATCCATGCATGTTTTCCCTTTGGGCTCTTCTTCTTCCAGGTCGATTATTTGAGAGGATGATGTGATTTTCATTTTCTTGAGAGTATCTTGTTGGCTACTGGCACCCAGGGCCTCTGAAATGCTCCTCTTATTATAGGCACTCATTTTAGGAGCTTTGACAACCAACCTAGGGGAAGGTTTCTATGTTGGGCTCTGCTAAGAGGATGCTTTTGTATGTTTTTTCTGATCATGTTGCAGAGTGACCTCCATATCTACACAGGTTTCCAGATTGGCTAGCTTATCGAATCCTTCAACCTTCTCATGTTCATAGGGGCCTTGTTTGCTTTCCAATATCCTCTTAGATATGATCTGATACAGATCATATTTTCTCCCCTACAATTGTGTGAACCCGAATTCACTGAGTTTGCATTGGATCTGAGGCAAATAGGACTTGTTCTTTATCACAAAGGGTCAAACTATGAAAAGAAACTTTAAGTTAGAAGCCTTGTGCACTTTAAAAAAATGCTATGTCTCTAAGATGATCCTTTGTTGTATGAACTCCAAAGCAAAGATTCTAGGATTCAGAAAGACTAGTAAAAGATAAGGTCCTTCCTAATAGTCATATACCCAGATCACAATAGATTGTATGAACAACATCCAATCTCCTATCTTGCTCTCTGGATTTGGTTGTAAAGAGATTTTCATTTCCTCCAGAACTCTCGGCAGATCTAAACTGAAAATAAGACTGTACACCCTGGACATAATCTTATTGATGAAAATAAGCATGGTGATCCTTTTACACTCGGTCGAAATAAATGCAGTCTCAGGAAATTCGGTTTTGTTAGATTCTAGAAATATTCTCAGCAAGTGCATGTAGTATCTGAAGTGTCTCAATGAATTGAAGTTAACCATCTATTGATGCATATTGTCAGCAATAAATTTGTCAAAGCTGACACAGACCGAGTGACTAGATAGAAAGAAAATAAACATGAAACCTAACATTACTTCTACCACAAACTTGTAGTTGTCCAACCCTAAAATTTGACTTAGCAGAGAACAAGCCCACTGGACTTTGATGACCATGACGCTTACACTGGCAGGTAATGACAAACTCTCTGAATGGTGTTCAGGCTTGAGAATGGTCTATAGAAATAGGTTTTTTACTTCTGGTGGGCATTCTCTATAGATCAATATCATTTTATGTTCCTCGAAGGGCTCTGACACTGTGGAGGAGGACTCTGGTATACTGAGGGTGTGCTGGAACGAAGGAATTTCTATTTCACATAAAAACTATGACCCAAATTTATTCAAAATGACTCTTTCTTCCTGAGAATATTTCTCTTAACACCATCTTACAAATTCAGGGAAAGGAAAAACTACTTCTACGATGTAAGGGGTGATGGAGGCTTGATCCGCTTCAAGGAAATGTGTGAGAGTTCCTACATTATCTAACAAATTTGATCTGAATACAGAAACGGGTGAAATTGTTATCTCTATGTAGAAAACATCGGAGTCTCTGTCAATTAGGGATTCTTCTCTAGAGGAGATATCTTGTTCATTCACGAATAAAACAATAGGATTAGCGGCCATGGTGAAAAATACCTGTTAAGCAGTGAAGGAAGCACGAATCTGATTAAGTTCTGAGCTTGAGTTTCAAATGGATGCTTTGCACCAATTTCTGAACGTTTGAATGCTTCAAATTATCATAAAATAATGTCGAGGGTGCTCCTTTTATACTTTCCCATCGACATCGAGGGTTGGAGAAAATGGTTTTAGGCAGACCACTTTTCGCCCCGATGTACCTCTAGAGGTGCCATGCGTCCACGGATAAGACCTTGACATTTTCCCCATCCCGCCCTCGACTGATTAATCTGTGTGCTACTTTAATCGTTGATATGAGCTTCAACCGTTGATCTGGATCGCTCTAAGATCTATGGTCCACCTTGATCCACCAAATTTTGACATCGGGGGTTGGAGAAATTGGTTTTATCCAAACTTCTTTTCTCCCCGATGTACCTCTAGAGGTGCCACGCGTCCATAGATAAAACCATGATGGTTTTCCTCGGCCCGCCTTTGAATGATTATTTTCTACACTGCTTCATTCCCCGATATGCACCTTAGTCGTTGATCCAGGCTACTTTCAAGATCAATGGCCTGTCGATTCCTACCTTTCGTGCCTCTGCTATACTTGTCCATACACTGCCTGAGATAGCCTAGTCCTCCAAACTATCATACTTCCATAGCAATATAGTTCTTCGCTAAAATTTTGAAACTTGGACTCCATCCGAAAATTGTTATAGTGATAACAGGCATCAAGGAAGAAACCCATAGTGACTCTTTATTGAGCACAAGTTGAGTACGTCGCAGCTACAAGAACATCTTGTCAAGCAGTTTGGATGAGAAGAATGTTGAAAGATTTTTTGCAGGAACAAGAGGAGCCAACTACAGTATTTTGTGAAAATAACTCTGCCATCATGTTATCTAAGAATCATGTGTTTCACAAAAAAACTAAACACATTGATACACGGTATCATTTTATCAAAGAATTAGTGAATAACAAAGAAATTTGCTTAGAATTTTGTAGGTCTAAAGAACAAGTCAGAGATATATTTACAAAATCTTTGGCGAGAGATGCATTTAAAAAATGGTATAATTGTGTAGGAATTGACGCAATCACAGATGTTTGACAGTTCATGTCAATTCATTTTTTATGTAATTTTTTGTAAACTCACCTACTTATAATTAAGGGGGAGTGTTGGAGATATTAATTACAAGTCATGAGCTTCATGCTTATGCAGACTCTGTTTATCACAGAATACAGAGACGTTTAGTATGTCAGACATTTCAACCAAGAGTGTTAGCAGGATTTTATTTGATGAGCTGATCTTTATCTTTTTCGAGCTTTGTTATGCATATGAGAGTCGGTCGAAATTTATTGTCGTCTTTAATGTTTGAGTTAGTTCGCTTCTACAGGAATTTTTTTGGTCCCAGTCTATATATGTCTGAGCCTATAAGAATTCCACATGCAAAGAGATAGAAGGTAATAGTCGATAGAGAAGTATGAGAAGTATGAGAGCTCAAGATCTGTGTTTTGTAAGTTGTAGAAGTTGTTCAAAAGTCATTGGAGCCAAATCTCATCATAGTTATTGTATTTTGTATTAGCGTGCAACACCTAAGTTCATAATATATTAGTTATCTGTGCATTGAAGTATTTATGAATTCTGTAGTGATTAAATCATCCTGAAAATATATTATCTCTATGTATGCTCAAGTTTAAGTTCATAGTTTATCTGTTGAGAGTAGAAAGACAACAAGAAATTGTTGTATTAAGTGTTTTATCACAGTGTGTTGTATATTGTGTAGTCAGGGAACTGCGCGGTAAGTTCTGAGAGTTCAACGAAAAATAATTCCACTGCACAATATTTCGCAACTGGGTTGCGCAAAGTTTGTTTGTGTGTTGTAGATCCAAGAGGGTGAACATACATAGGAATGGAACCCTTCAACTTTCACATCCTTGGAACAAAATGCACTTGGAAGGAAATAGAGAAAAAAAATAGATGACAAATTACCTTGTCATATATTATAATATAGTCATCATGGAAAATGACAGCATGGCCATCTTTAGTGACCTGAAACAATTTCAAAACAACTGTAGATTTTCCATAAAAAAAAATGACAAAAGAAGGCATAAGCACAAGCTCAAGTTCTGTGTTTAGTAAGTTTGCAGAAGTTGTTGGAGCTGAAGCTCATCATAGTTTTGTATTTTGTATTAGCGCGTAGTGTCGAAGTTCATAATATATTAGTTATATATGTGTTGATGTATTTTTGAGTTCTGTAGTGTTCAAATATTATGAAAATATCTTCTCTTTGTTTATGTTGAAGCTTAAGTTCATAGTTCATGTGTTGAGAGTAGCATAGTATCAAGAAAAAAAAAGTTGTTAAGTGTTTTTATCACAACTCACAGTATATCGTGTAGTCTATGAACTACACGGTAAGTCTTGAGAGTTCAGCAATGAATAATTTCACTGCCCAGTATTTTTATCTGCGTTGAGCAGAGTTAGTTTTCACGTTGAAGATACAATATATGGTATCAGAGTAGGTTGATTAGATAAATTTTTATCAGAGTCAGTCTCAAGAGAAACAACTCTGTTGAAAAGTGAAAAATATGGCTTCTACTTCAAATCTGCAACCTCGCACTTTTACAGGAAAAAATTATGATTTATGGTCATTGACCATGAATATGTTGTTTTGGGGTCAATATGTATGGGAAATAGTTGAAAATGGCTATGTGGAACTAGTAGATCAGGCAACATACAATGCCCTCACACAAGATGAGAAGGATGCTTTGAAAGATAAAAGGAAGAAGGATGGAAAGGCGATGTTTTACATACATCAATCCATGTATGAAAGTATACTCCTAAGAGTTGCATCAAAAAAGCAATCCAATGAAGCATGGGACATATTACAAACTTCTTATCTAGGTATGGACAAATTCAAGACATCAAAACTACAAATTCTTAGAAGAGATTTTGAAACTCTGTCAATGAAAGATACATATTCAGTAGATTCCTTTTATACCCATGTTATTGGCCTAATAAATTAGATTAAGTCTCATGGAGAAACCATAGAGGATAGAAAGGTTGTTGATAAGGTACTTATGAGTCTTCCTCCTAAATTTGATACCCTTGTTGTGACTTTAGAAGAGAACAAAGACATGATTCAGTTTAGTCTAGACGAGTTGCAAGCCTCTCTCATTAATCATGAACACAGATTGAATAGGTCAAATATGTCACTAGAGACTTCATTTTCCACGCAGTCATCTATAATTCATGGAAGATGAAGGGGGAGCACTAATTCTAGAGGCAAAGGAAAGAGTTCTGCTAGAGGTGGATGCAGTAGCAGTCCTGCAAACACTAGTGGAAGAGGAAAAAATCCAAATACCAATCAGCCAAGTAATAATAGATTTGATAAATCAAATATTTAGTTCCATTACTATAAAAAGTATGGATATTATTCATATAAGTGTAGGAAGAGACAGTATAATCAGAACAAGCAAGGGAAATATCAGTCAAACAATGCAAATACTCCCTCCAGTCCTATGTTTATGGAATGTGTTAAAGCAATGCCTATAGTCTCACTGGTTGAATGCAATGTTTCTCAAGAAAGTCCTTGTGACATATGGTATCTAGATTTAGGCTGTAGTAATCACATGCCATGGAACTTAGAATTGTTTTCTAGTTTGAATAACTCATTCCAAACTAAATTTACACTTGGGATAGATATCCAAGTCACTGTCTTAGGAAAAGGTAGTATTAACATTTTAACTAACAAGGAGAAAAAAAGGTTATGCCTAATGTATATTATGTTTATGATCTGAAGCATAATTTGATGAGCACATGATAGCTATTACAGAAAGGATACAGAATATACATGGAATATAATCATTGTATAATTATGGACATATATCCAAGAAATAATCTTAAAGCAAGAATTTAGATGACAAGTAACATAATGTTTCCATTAACATTGAATCTAACCAAAAAGAAAAATATAGTGCAATTTGTCTATGACACAAAATATGTGCAATCAGACACTGCATTCAAGGTAGAAAGTGAAGAAGCAAGTGTTCAATGTTCCAAAGGTAGTGCGTGAAGTTTCAAGAAAGAAGAAGACATTGGCATAGAGATGCAAGCAACATTCCAATTTGAAGTGCAAGATGATTCACGGCTATGAAATTTTAGATTTGGACATTTAAAATTTGGAGGTATGAAGTGGCTACATACAAAGGATATGGTGAAAGGTTTACCATTGATTGAAAATCCAGAAAAAATATGTGAAGGATGAATCTTTGGAAAGCAACATAGAGAGTCATTTCCAGTTGGAAATTCGTATAGAGAAAAAGTTCCAATGGAAATTGTACATTCATATATTTTTGGACCAATGCAAACACCATATATAGGAGGAAGTACATATTTTCTTAAATTTATTGATGATTTCTCAAGAAAAACATGGATTTATTTCCTAAAAGATAAATATGACTCATTGGGTTGTTTTCAGCAGTTCAAATCACTTGTGGAGAAGCAAAGTGGTTATTACATCAAGGTTTTAAGAACTGACAGATGACGTGAACATGTTGCAAGAGAATTTCATAACTTTTGTAAATTTCATGGCATCTACAAGAAATTCACTGCATGATATACACCACACCAGAATGGTGTTGTAGAGAGCAAGAATCGAACCATCATGGAAGTGGAGTGAAATATGTTGGAAGCCAAACATTTGTCAAATGAGTATTGGGTTGAAGTAGTAGAAACTGCAATATACATTATGAACAGATGTCCGACAAAGAGTGTGAAAAACAAAGTTCCTTAAGAAGCCTCAACATGAATGAAGCATAATGTGGCGCACCTGAAATTTTTTGGCTATGTCGCATATGTACATGTTCTAGATGAGTTGAGAAAGAAGCTAGATAAAAAATGACATAAATGTATATTTTTTGGGTACTCCGAAGATACAAAAGAATACAAATTGTATGATCTTATTGCAAGGAAAGTCATAATCAGTCGTGATGTTCAATTTGTGGATAATGAATCTTGGGATGGAAGCATAGAAAATAAAGTTAGAATTATTGATATTATTGGGAATGATGACACAAAATAAGTGGTTCAAACACCATGTATAATTCAATGCGCAGTTCCTTCCACACCTGGTACTACAACACAAATCCCATCTCAAAATACTCTAGTGAGATTTGCAGGTGTTCAGTCTATAGCTAGAGTGCAACAAACTCCATCAAATAGACCAAGTAGTTCTACATCTCCAGATCCAACATTAGCAAGTTTGTTACCAAGAAATACAAGAAATTTGTCCAACATCTATAATGTTGACACAACAAATTCATTTTTAGTTTTTTCTCGGTTTTCACAAATATACAATCCATTAGTTTTTTAAGAAGTTGTCAAAGATGATGTATGGGCACAAGCAATGGATGAAGAAATTAAATGCATAGAGAACAATCAGACATGGAAATTAATAGATGTACCTAAAGACAAGGATGTGATAAGTCTCAAGTGGATTTATGAAACCAAGCAAGATGTAGAAGGAAATGTGCAGAAGCACAAGGCAAGGTTAGTTGCAAGAGGTTTTACACAACAACCTGGAATTGATTTTAATGAAACATTTGCACCAATTGTGTGCATGGACACAGTCAAAACTATGTTGGCCATTGTTTCACATAACAAATGGTTAGTCCATAAAATTGATGTAAATTCAACATTTTTGAATGGACATTTAGAAGAATAAGTATATGAGGCTATGAGATTCTAGGATAAGAAAACAAAGTGTATAGATTGAAGAATGAACTGTATTGATTAAAGTAAGCTCCTGGATCTTGGTATAGTCGAATAGATTCCTATCTTACACAAATGGATTTCATAGAAGTGAATGTGAGCCAACTATGTATATCAAATCAAATCAGCAAGGTAGCATGTTGATTGTTTGCTTATATGTGGATGATTTGATTTTTGCAGGTGATTTTGGGTTAGAAGAATTTAAGTCAGCCATGAAGGATGAGTTTGAAATGACTGATTTGGGGCTTATGAGATATTTTTTGGGTATTGAAGTTCACCAGTCCAAAGCTGGCTTATGTATTTCAAAATCCAAGTATGCGCATGAAATTTTGAAAAGATTCAACATGATAATTTACAAAGCATCCCCAACAAATTTCATAATAGGATTGAAGTTAATCAAGGAAGATGAAGGGTCCAAAGTGGATCCCACACTGTTTAAAAGGATGGTAGGAAGTCTTATGTATCTGACAACAATAAAGCCTAATATTATCTCTGGAGTGGGCATGATTTCAAGGTTCATGGAAACTCCAAAATAATCCCATTGGAAGGCACGTAAAATAATTATGAGATATGTGAATGGAACAAACGTTTTTGGCATTATGTATTCTACTTTAGAAGATTTCAAACTTATTGGATACACTGACAGTGATTGTGGAGGCAACATAGATGACAGGAAAAGTACCTATGGGTACACATTTAATTTTGGAACAAGTATAGTGTCATAGGCATCAAGGAAGTATCCCATTGTGACTCTTTCTTCAGCAGGAGTTGAGTACGTCGCAACTTGTCAAGGATTTTGGATGAGAAGAATGATAAAATATTTGTTACAGGAACCAACTACAGTGTTTTGTGACAACAGTTCCACCGTCATGTTGTCAAAGAATCATGTGTTTCACAAGAAAACCAAGAATATTGATACACGATATCATGTTATCAAAGAATTAGGGAATAACAAAGAAATTTGTTTAGAGTTTTGCAGGTCTAAAGAATAAGTCGCAGATATATTTACAAAATCTTTGGCAAGAGATTTATTTCAAAAATTGTGCAGTTTTCTATGAGTCGACACAACCACAGATATTTGACAAGTTCATGTCAATTTAAAATTTTTGATGTAAATTTTTTGTTTTGTAAACTCACCTTCTTATAATTAAGGGGTAGTGTTGTAGATATTAATTACAAGTCATGAGCTTCACACCAAGAAAACTCTATCTATCATGGAAAGTAGAGTTGTTTAGACTATTAGACATAGTAAGGAAGAGTGTTAGCATGAGCTTATTTAATGAGTCAATCTTTATCTTTCTCGATCTCTATTATCGAGATGAGAGATAGTCTAAATTTGTTGTTGTCCTAATTGTTTCAGTCGGTTTTACTTCTACATGAAGTTTTGGTCTTATACTATATAAGTCTGATTCTATAGGTAGTCGATATAGAATAGAAAAGAAATAAGAATCGATAGCTAGCAAGCAGCAGTAGTTTTGTAAGGAGTCGAAGAATTCTCAAAGCACAAGCTCTGCATTTAGTAAGTTTGCATAAGTTGTTGGAGTGGAAGCTCGTCATAGTTTTGTATTTTATATTAGCGCGTAGCGCCAAATTTCATAATATATTAGTTATCTATGTGTTGATGTTTTTTTGAGTTTTCTAGTGTTCAAATATTCTGAAAAATATCTTCTCTTTGTTTATGCTCAAGATTAAGTTCATAGTTCATGTGATGAAAGTAGCACAGTATCAAGAATTTTTTTTTTCTTAAGTGTTTTTATCATAACACGCAGTATATTGTGCAGTGTGTTAACTGTGCAGTAAGTCCCAAGATTTAAACGACGAAGAATTTCACTACACAATATTTGTAACTGCGTTGCACAGAGTTAGTCTATGCACAAAATATCCAAGAAGAAGGTCATTGCATTACAACGGGATCCATATTTATCATCCATGTAAGTATTGTTGCGTCAAAAACCAGAAAACTTTAATTGCAATCTCGATTGGAATGGTTATGACAACTTCACAATTATTTTTTCGACCTAAATCATTGTCAAGCAAGGAAAATAATTGTTTGGAAACTATAATAACTGGATATTCCCTCCAACAAGAAATGATAAAGATAAATCCCAATACAATAATGTTATCACTCACCAGTATAGCAACCTATGAAGGATAGTTATTGCAGCACCAGTCCATAGGACCAGGCTTTATAACAAACTCTAATATCTAAGGAAACCCCTCCTATGACCAAAATTCATGGATTTAGAAGTGTACAACAAGAAAAAAAACAAAGAACATTCCTCATATATTTACCCCTCTTATGACCAAAATCCATGGATTTAGAAGTGTGCAATGACAAACATACCAAAGAACATTCCTCAGATCTTTAAATGATCCTGGAATGTCACAAAAAAATATGACAAAGCACAAAACTAAGCATAAGATTCTGCATTATTTAAATTAAATTACATACATTCCTTCAAATTCAAGAATCTTTCGGCTATGTAAATTCTCCAATTATATATTTGGATAAAATATTAAAGTTCATAAATTCTAGAGCTTGCAATTTATTATGCATATATAATAAATTTTCGGGCGGAAATGGCAGTGAAAGATGAAATACCAGAAAAAACGAAGGAAATGAAATAAATCAAAATATAATAAAAATTAAATTTTCCAAAACGATACATTACTTAACCTAACCTAGGGTTCCATGCACAGGTGACTCCCAACCACTCAGTCTTTCCTAAAAATGGTCATCACATTGTGATATGGATCCAAGTGTCGTTCAGTGATATGGATCTAAATTTTTCTTTCCTAAAAATGGTCATCACGCTGTGATATGGAACCAAATGTCGTTTAATGATATGGATCTAAATATATTTTATTAGGAACATTTATAGTAAATGGATCCAAATGTACTTCACTTATATGGATCTAAATATTAGGAATATTTATAGGTAAAATATTCCACATACCAGAAAGATTGGTTGTGGATTCTGTTGAAGCTAGGTTTGAAAATTTTCACCTTTTAAAACTATTTTTTTCTCTTTCGGGATTCGGTTTTTCATAAGGTATAATCCTCACTATCAGTCCAAAAGACCGGTACCAAAGTCCCTAAAAGTTTTCATTTCTTCGTTATAACTCAAGACAAGAAGCTCAAATGTTATTAGAGTCTAGACGCATGTTCTATTAAGTACTTTAAAATCACAATAATTTAAAACCCTAAAGGAGTTAATTAACCATCTTTTTAACCTTTTGGGATTCGAGGTTTACTCAGAACAATATCTCTTCAATACATTATGAATCGCGAAATCCCGATTCCCGATGTCCCGAAAGAAGTGAAAGTCAGTCTTAATCCTAATTAATTAATTTAAAACTAATCTCACCGCCATTTTAGGATTCGGGGTTTAGTGTTGACATACTTCATGTAGCCGCGATCCCCAAAACCCTGAAATGTGAAGTCCTGACTCAATACGAAAGTTAGGCTTAAATCTAATCTCATCGTGATTTCGAGATTTGGGGTTTAGTGGTGACATACCTCATGTAACCGCGATCCCAAAAACCCCGAAATGCGAAGTCCCGACTCAATACCGAAAGATCTTTGAAACCTCGAAGCGTGAAGTCGTGAATCAATACCGAATTTTAAAGAGAACTAACTTCATTTTGAAAAATACATTAAATGGTAATTGAACTTCTTAAGTAATTTCTTTTCGACCTCCTTCAAAAGAATTTTTTTGAATGTTGATTTTAGAATTGCCAAAATATGGCCACATTAATAACAGATAGATTGTGATTTCTGCAACACAAATGCGTATCTTAGAGATATTCTCTGCATTAAAGGTATTAAATTCTTGACAGTTGAGTCAGTACTTTCACCATAAAATGAGTTAAAAGAAAACTAGAGGTCTGTGTTTTGAAACTTATTCTCACTTTTTCTATCAGAAATAGGAT
>SNQJ01S0032537.1:38389-58026 GCA_010110895.2 Picea sitchensis
GAAAGAAGTGAAAGTCAGTCTTAATCCTAATTAATTAATTTAAAACTAATCTCACCGCCATTTTAGGATTCGGGGTTTAGTGTTGACATACTTCATGTAGCCGCGATCCCCAAAACCCTGAAATGTGAAGTCCTGACTCAATACGAAAGTTAGGCTTAAATCTAATCTCATCGTGATTTCGAGATTTGGGGTTTAGTGGTGACATACCTCATGTAACCGCGATCCCAAAAACCCCGAAATGCGAAGTCCCGACTCAATACCGAAAGATCTTTGAAACCTCGAAGCGTGAAGTCGTGAATCAATACCGAATTTTAAAGAGAACTAACTTCATTTTGAAAAATACATTAAATGGTAATTGAACTTCTTAAGTAATTTCTTTTCGACCTCCTTCAAAAGAATTTTTTTGAATGTTGATTTTAGAATTGCCAAAATATGGCCACATTAATAACAGATAGATTGTGATTTCTGCAACACAAATGCGTATCTTAGAGATATTCTCTGCATTAAAGGTATTAAATTCTTGACAGTTGAGTCAGTACTTTCACCATAAAATGAGTTAAAAGAAAACTAGAGGTCTGTGTTTTGAAACTTATTCTCACTTTTTCTATCAGAAATAGGATAATACAGTCGATCTTTCACACCTCTCTTCTGTGAGAGGTTTTCTTTCCAATACAGAGTCATGGAACCAAAGAAGGGACCCAAGAAGAGTGAAGATACAGCTAAGACTTCCATCCTAGAGGGAGATGTCATATCAGACACCACACCACATGCTATCGAATCAATTAAATCATGGAGATAGATTTATGAAACTCTGGACTGCGAGATCAAAAATTCCACTAGCGATTCTAAGAATCACCTTCGGGACATAGCAAAATCAGAGCTTCACAAAATTGCAACATGCCCACGGCTCATGTCATACAATGTCATGGTCAGTTGGGCTTTGGACAAAGTTGATATTCCGATGAGAAGCATTTTAAATGATCAAGGAGCCATTATCAGCTCATTCATACCTAAACATATCCAAGTTATGTACAAACTCTCACCTAATCCTAATTTCATTTACAATGTCAAATTTATAGCTGAATTCTAGAGAAAGGAATGTAATGAGGCAGACCAAACTTACCCTGATTTAATCAAAGGTTGGTGGAGATCTCCATCAAAATTTAGGGCCGATACCCACGGAATTTATGCCACGACCTCTTTGAATGAGTACATGGTTTATGTAGCCATGATGTTGTGCAGAATTTTCGGCAAAATGAATCCCTGTCATTTCCCCAAAGAATGGGTGCCCTTTCTTAAGAAGCATCAGAAGGGTATAGTTTCAACTGGGCAAGATTTTATCTGATCATTTAGCCAAAGAGATTTCGTATTATAGAGCTGCAAGAGCCCGAGGTCAACCAGTGGCCTTCTACATGTTAGTGTACCTCATGGACGCAATTTGTTTTATGACTCCATTTCCCCTGATGAATTGGAATTGGAAAATAACTTGCCCTGAACCCATTCACGAATATCCCTCTCAGCTGTGGGAAGAAAATGCAAAAAATCCATTTTACGAAATTTTCCATTTCGTGGTGATACCCATGCATAAAATGTTTTTTGGTTGTGACCCTCCTCACATTTCTGATGCAGTTTCAAATAACCTCAAGCAAATAGCAGACTAGATCATTGAATAAAGATTCTCCTACATCAAGGTTTATGGGTGCTCAATTCCCCCTCACGCGCTTCCAAAATTTCTTCCGGATAGACTAGTGTGTAGGGAAGTGGCACACCAAATAATAAAAGGCAGTATTGCAATAGAGCTAAAGGCAGCTCAAAAGAAGTCCTGGCCCATCTTCCCTGTGCACATCGAGAAATTTTCATTACTAAATTTGGGACATTCTAGGGTAAAAGCAGAAGCACTCGAAGAAATTAAATTGGTAAATATTGAGTACAAGAGGCATGACCCTTATCAATTAGTGAATAAACACTTGATACACTATAATATGAATGCCTATGAGCATGAGGAGTCCCCTTGGGATGACGTGTTCAAAGGGACCAAATATTATAAACAAGTGTTGGAAAGAGTATAGACACTGTCGTCTGACCTGCAAGTCAGCTTTCATACCTTTCAGAAGCATCGACTAAGTGGTCTGCCCCAAGTACTTCAAGGGGAAGAAATTACCCTCCCCCAGGAGCAAGAAAGCATTCCACCAGGTCTCGAGCAGGAAATCATTCCACCAGGTTTCGAGCATGAAGCACCAAAGAAAGGAAATCTCGAAAAGGCCCTACAGGATGTGGAAAGGCCTCCACCAAGAAAAAAGATCAAAGCAAAGAAAAGGTCAGGGAGACCTCCCAAGTCCGATAAGTCTACTCCCACTTCATCACCAAAGGTTGATGTCAACATGCCTAAGGCAGCAGAAGGGAAAGGATCTACGGAGCTAGGGATTCCCATAGCCTCCTTAACTCCCTTACAGCCCACTTTTGGACTGCCAAAGACGGGAGCTCTTTTTGTTGATGACCTTACCTCCATTCCCATAGATGAGATTCCTCCTTCCGATTATTTTTTCAGTAGAAAAAGGAAGTTCATCCTAAAAAAGGAGGTGAATAAGAGGGAGGGGAACATGGTTAAAAACAATAAAGTCTTGATAGATAGACAAAATTTGGAGGAAGAAGATTTTGCTACAGAGGTAGCAGGTTCCATGGGAGCCATGGCAACAACAAACTTTTTTACCGTGGGAAAAATCATAACAAGGATAAAGAAGAGTGATGAAATCATAGCACAATTGCGAGAGAAATTAAAGAGTGTTGAGGAAAGCATTAGAGAAGAAATGAGTAAAAGTTTGGAGTAGACAAGGTTTGCCGAAAGGTTATAGGTTCAATCACTCAAAACAAGTTTGGACGAAATGAGCCAGGAAATACAAATAAATCAGCTACAGATTACTCAGCAAAAGGAGCATGCAGAATAGTTGCAGGCTAGATTAATATCAATTGAATATCAGATTTTAGACTTGAAATCTTTCCAGGCCCAGTCACTGGAAGTGCATTTAAAAATAGAAATTGAACAACAAAAATTGATTTCCAAGATAGAAATTATTCAGAATTACTTTCAAGAAGTAGATAATGCCTTTGAAAATATCATCCTAAGAGAAAAAGAAGCCAAAGTAGTGAGGATTACTCTCCAAAAGGCAATTATATATTCCACAAGTGAAGAGGCATCTGAAACTATGAAAGTATCAGCCACAGAGCAAATCAGAGGCGACATCATGCTCAAGCTATGGGAAACCAACATAACTGAAAGCAAAAGAATAGCAAAAGAAATCAGAGATGACTGCGAAGAAGTTTTTGATCTTCTAGACAAAGGGTCATTAAATATTGGAAAACGCCAGCGTACAGGACTTTTGGGACAGATCAATATTGTAAGACATCAATTAAATTTTAGGGAAAATTTGAGTGAAATCCAAATGGATATTTCACAACTAAGAAAAATCAATGTCACCCTAGTGGACAGGTTGTTAGTTAAGCCAAACTTAAAGCTGCAGTCAATAAAGTTTACAGATAAAGGAGTGGATGACCACCTTTCTAAGATTCAGAGAAAGTTTTATCTGTTCGAGGCAAGAGATTTTCCAAAACCCCCCAGAAATTTTACACAGTTCCTGGAGAAATGTATTAAATGTGTCGAATCAAAAGAAGGAGAGTCATCGGCAAAGTAAAAGTATTATTTGGAAGGGCTTTACTTCCTAGAAAATGGAAAAATGAAGAAGATCATGAAAACAGTTTTGGATCTACTTTTTAACAAATAGTTAGTCTCTAAGAATTAGGAACTCACCAACCGTCCTAAGATTGGTGGTTTTGTATAAATGTAATTTTTCAAGACTAAGAAAAGGCGTTTTTTTGGAGGGATTGTAAAGAGATAACTTTGTTTTTCCTGAATTAATACAATATAGATTGAAGATTCCAGATCTGGTCAAGCCTGAGTTATGTGTTTCTCTGTCATTCTATTTTTTATTCCATACTTTTGTTTGAAGTGTTTCATGTGGTAATTTCTATTATAGTAATTAAAACAGTCAGATTATCTAATCGTTTGTAGTTTTTCCTCTGTATCAGCTTCCAGTGGATATAAGACCTATGAACGTTTTAGGACTCTGAAATTGTATGCTTCTACAAAGTTATCATTTGTTTTCTTGTATTAACTTAAAATGAGATTCTTCTTAAATTGATGCCTCATTTTCGTTATACAACTACATGTTTCCTTTTTCTTCATTCCAACCATTGTCTCCTTTAAAATTTAACTCAGATACTAGAAAAGGCCTTTATTTCTGTTATATTATTAATTCATAAATTGGAAGTTCTATTTTTATAATTTTGAACCAGAAATTTGCGACCCTCAAAAATATTCTTGATTTACAAAAAAGAAACCCTCAGCTTTCATGACTATTCCAGTTACCAAACAACCCCTGGTCTATCGGATCATACAAGCATTGCATTAAACCTATTCAATACCATCTTACAAACAACAAATACACAGGTAGAACTTGAAAGATCATGGGCTGTAATTGAAAGGGATATTAGCATTCAAGAACAATGGGAAGCTAGACAGAGACAATTAAGGAATCAACCGTGATCTCAGTTTCCTTTAAACTTTTTTTCTTTTTACCGATTAATTATCTCTACCTTTTTTGGATGCCTTGACGGTATACTTTAAAGCCTTAAAGTATAAACTTAGGAACAACATCTTTTTGGCACCGTTGTTGGGGACCGAAGAAATGAATTTTTTCCCTGGGAAGAACGACATTGACACTTTCTTTCTTTGATAGTGAACAAAGATCGAAAAACCTTCTAAGGCTACTTTTATCTTTCACTTGGCGACTCCACATTTTTTAAACTGGCTTCTAGTCGAAAGAACACCAGAAAAAACCTGGACGACAAGCAGACTTCGCCAGTTTCTGATCCAAAAATAATTTTAAAATCAAGAAGATCCCTCAGACAAATCATTTCACCGACACATGTCATCTGTTGACCAAATTCTTCATGGTTGAAAGTCAGATGAACACTTGAGAGATCCCTCTCCCTCCCCATGTCGATCGATACGCGCTCTTTTCCCGAAGTCGACACTCCTACTACTAAATGCTTCGACGAATGTCCTATGTATCTCGATTTAAACCCCATCAATTCTCCAATATATTCGTCTTACAAGCCTGGAGAAACAAGTTCTCTTCTTCTTGGGCCTTCTTTTTCCAGTTTCTTGTGCTTTGACGATCAGTTCCCTACAATTCCAGTTTCAATCTCAAATCTATCAATGGCTACACACAGAGGTGCGGGGGTTGGAGGCGGTGTTTTAGGTAGTGTTGCACATGGCCAAGTACCACTCCTTGGAATTTTTTCTAAGGTGGCTACCAGATATGCCCCTCTTGTCCTCCTGGTTCTCCTACATGACCTTCCAGAGAATTACATGAAAAATTCCCCAAAATTTACAGGGGAAGGCGATTTAACCACACAGGAGCACATCAATTTCTTTGACCAATTTGTTGTTATCCTAGGACTCGAACACGAAGATGTCTACTCCAAACTCTTAGTACAAACTTTCAAAGGGTAGGTCAGAACCCAGTTCTGAGGCTTAGCAGTGGGATCTTTAAGTTCATACGATGAATTTGAAAGTTCTTTCATCGGGCAATGGGGGGAAAGAAAAGATCACATCTTATATCTGATAGAGTTTGGGGCTCTTAAAAAGAAAAATTCGGAATCATTTCTCGAATTCACCCAAAAATTTAATAAATTGTACAATAAAATTCCCATTGAGGTCAAACCTTCTCAGCCTGCAGCGAAAGTAACTTTCGCTGGAGCTTTCAACCCTGATTTTGCCTTACTATTGAGAGAGAGGAGATCAGTAGACCTCACCAAGATGCAAGACGATGCCCTAGAAATCGAATCAAACATGATGGCTTCAGGAAAGCTAAAAGCCAAAACGGAGGCTGGGAACAAAGAAAATAGAAGATACAGAGAACAAGGAGGATCTTCAGGGTCAAGAAGATCTTCGGGAGACAAAATGGATGACATGGCTAGGATAATTAAAGAACTATCTAATAAGATTTCGAAAATGGAATTAAAGCAGACTAAAAATGACCATTTTCCCAGAAAGGATTTCAGAAGGAACCCCAATCCTCAAATCCCACAATGACAATTTAAGAATGAGGATCATAAAATCCCAACTCCCTTCAAGAGTGAAAACTTCATTGGAGAGGAAGATTTAGAATATCCTGAGGAATTTGAGGAAGAGATAAACAATCTGGGTGATGATGAGCCACAACCATATTTATCAATACAAGATTATGAAAAATTCTTAAATAAAGAAAACAGATTGGAAAATGACCTAAACGATAGTACTTCTGAAGATTTGACCTACCAGGGTATTGCTGATGGTATAATGGCAGAGCTTCAACAGAAGTACAATCTAAGGCCTAGAAACAAGAGTGTTACAATCACCCAAAAGAAAAAGGTCTTTCCGAGGAGCGAGACAGATGAGATAGTTTCAAAAGATATCGAAAAACAGATTGTAAAAACCGACCAAACGTACCCACAGCCTACCAAGACTAAGGTAGTTGAAGCACTCGTAGTCAAAATACTGAAAGAGAAAGCTCCTGCAACCGAAACAAAACCTTCACCACAAAAGAAAGCTGATAAGAAGGGAGTCGAAGCCCAAAACATTGAGAATGACAAAATTGTGGGAAATTTCAATCTGGAAAATGAAATCAATAAAATCAAGATCCCCATACCTCTTGTTGAGCTGGAAAAAATTCCAACGTATAGAACACAAATTGCCAAATTGATTATTTTTTCAGAAGATGAAAGCCAAGACGACGTCATTAACTTAGAAGACGACAAGCCGAACATAGTTTTTGGCCCACATTTCGAAGGCGCCAAAGACACTATCACTCCCTTCTATATCACGTTAACCTTGTTCGACCAACTAATCCATAACTATATGCTTGATTCTGGAGCATCCCACAACGTAATGCCTAAAGCCATTATGGATAAACTGGGTCTCAAAATTAGTAGTCCTTATGGAGATTTATATTCTTTCAATTCTAGAAAAGTTAAATGTATAGGCATGATTAAAGACTTGGTGGTAAGTCTGGCTCAAATACCAGCAAAAAGCATTCTCGTGGACGTAGTGGTCGTCAATATCCCTCTGAAATATGGTATGTTGTTATCTAGATCTTGGGTTTCCAAGCTTGGGGGCTCCCTCCAGCTTGACATGACATATGCTACAATCCTAGTTTTTTTAGGACAGTTCACACGCCTATACAGAGAGACCAGGTTAGCGTTCACAGTAAGTGATCCGTGCAACCCGAATAATCACCCTGTATATATTGTTGATCAGGATCTAGGTAATTGTATTTTATCCATTGACAATGATATTGTTTTAGGTGTAGAGGAAAGTTGTACAGAAGAAAAAACAGAAAAAGAAAAAAATAAACAAAATGTATATAACACTAGTGTGTGGAAGATGTTTTTTTACGGTGCTTCATCTTACCTTGGAGCCGAAGCAGGGGCACTCCTTGTGGCCCCTGATAATAAATTTGTAATCCCTTTTTCCTATAGACTTCAGTGGAATGTGGACCACACTAATAACGTATGCGAGTATGAAGCCTTAGTATTAGGGTTGGAAGCCGCTAGGAGAATGAAAATAAAAAACCTCAAAATCTTTGGCAATGTCGAGCTAATCGTAAAGCAGGTAAACTGACAGTACCAAGCCAAACACCCTAGGATAAGGTCTTATAGGAATTGCGTCTGGGATCTGATCGAAAATTTCTTCTCCTCTTTCAAAGTCCACTACATTCCAAGAACTGAAAAGAAACAGGCCAATGTGTTAGCCAAAGCAGCCTCAACCTTCACACCTCCCACCGCTTTCAAACTAAAATATCATATAAAAATGAGACATCGGCCTTCCATACCCAATAACATTCAGCACTGGCAAGTTTTTGAGGATGATGAACAACTACGTAAATTTTTAGAATCGATAGACGAATTTGTCGAAAATAATGCCAACCAAGAAAACCAAAATGATCCTGTTTGGATCATGCAGGAAGGGGAAGACCCTCAGGAATTTCACGATAAAATCACCAATCATTGTATTCTTGTTCTAAAAAATAATCAGATCCCCAAGGGCCTAATTCCCTTGGAAAGGTTATTTAATCAAGACGATATCCCTTTAAGATCCACCTTACATCTGTAACCTTAAGAGGTTGAGGACTGTGACATAGGTACCAAAGAAAACCCTCGATTGGTGAAACTATCCAAATACCTGCCCCCAGAAACCAAAAGTAAATACGCTGAGTTTCTTAGAAAGTATAAAGACGTTTTCACTTGGTCTTACAATGAATTGAGAACTTATGATACTTCTATAATTGAACATAAAATTCCTCTAAAACCTGGTTTCAAGCCTTTTAAACAGAAACTCAGACAGATAAACCCTATCCTGCTACTAGTAATTGAAAAGGAAGTCAAAAAACTCTTGGACGCTAAAATCATCGTCCCACTAAGATATTTTGAGTGGGTGGCTAATTTAGTCCCAGTAAGAAAGAAAAATGGCGAAATCAGACTATGTGTCGATTTTAGAAACCTGAACCGATCATCACTCAAAGACAATTATCCATTGCCTAAGATGGACCACGTTTTAGAGAGAGTAGTTGGAGCTAACAAAATGTCAATGATTGTTGGTTTTTCAGGTTACAATCAGATCACAGTACACCATGATGATAAGGAAAAAACATATTTCACTACCCCTTGGGGTACCTTCATGTACGATAAAATGCCTTTCGACTTGATGAACGTAGGGGAAACCTTCTAGCGAGCCATGGACATCGCCTTCGTGGGTGATAAAGATATTTTTGTTGTTATCTATCTTGATGATTTGACCATTTTTTCAAAATCTGATACAGAACATCTAGTGCACTTAAAGCAAACTTTCGATAAATGTCGTAAGTTCGGTTTGTCCCTCAATCCCAAAAAATCTCATTTCGCTATGCAACCAGGTAAGCTATTAGGTCATATAGTGTCAAAAGACGGAATCAAAATTGATCCTAAAATAATTGAGGCTATGGATACTATAAATATCCATAGAAATGTAAAATAAATCCAATCCTTCCTAGGGAAAATAAATTTCTTGAGAAGATTTATCCCGAACTTCGCTGAAATTGTGAAGTTGATCACAGATATGTTGAAAAAGAACAGTGATATGAAGTGGACAAGTGAAGCCAAAGAATCTTTTCAATGAATCAAAAAAGTTATCAACGAAGCGCCAGTCTTAGCAAGTCCCGATTACACAAAAGAATTTCTTATTTTTTCCTTTGCTTCAGAACACACTATCGCAGTTGTATTGTTACAGAAAAATGAAGAAGGCTTTGAAAAACCCATTGCTTTTTTCAGTAAAATTATGAGAGACATTGAGTTGATATATAATATACTAGAAAAACAATCTTACGCAATGGTAAAGGCTCTCAAAGCCTTTAGAACATACGTATTACATTCGAATATCATAGCCTATGTTCTTACAAGCTCAGTCAAAGACATACTAGTTCAGCCAGATAGTGATGCAAGAAGAGGAAGATGGTTAGATAAGATTCAGGAGTTCGATCTTGAAGTCAAACCAACAAAACTCATTAAAGGCCAAGGTCTGTCTAAATTGTTGGTTGAATCCAACTTGCAGGCACTTGGAATAAATTAGCTACAAGAAGACGAGGGTTCTCTAGAAATAAATGAACTCGATTTCGCTACTCCTACAACTAAGATAGAAGACATGTTTTCTTCTTCAGTCTGGTATCATGATATTGTTTCCTATCTATTGACCCTTCAATTTCCCAGTGAATTAACCCCATCTAAAGCCAGGACACTGAAGATGCATTTTATAAATTATTGTATTATAGACGAAAAACTATTTTGGAAGGACCCCCTAGGTTTTTTTGCTGAGCTACTTGGTCGAGACTGAAACTGAAAAGGTTATAGATGAGTTCCATGAGGGAGTGTGTGGAGGATGCCACACTTGGCAAGCCACAGCTTATAAAATCTTAAGAACTGGATATTACTGGCCCAAACTTTTCACAGATGTAATTACTAAAGTCTGAGCTTGTGTTCCCTGTCAGTTGTTTACAGGTAAACAGAAAGTGCCATCTTTGTCCTGAATTAGCAATGCCATCTTTACGTGATTCCAATTAAAACCCGAAGCCCCTTTTTAGTAGTGGGATATTTATTTTATCGGAGAGATTCACCCACATTCCAATGCTCAACAAGGTGGATTCCTAACGCGGAACTATTTTACCAAGTGGGTGGAAGATATTCCCACAAGAAATGTGACCGACACAGTTGTAATCAACTTCTGGAAGAACTTTTTTATCCGGTCGACTATCCCTGGAAAATAGTCATCGATAATGCATAAGTGTTCAAATCGATGGCTATGGTAAGATTTTGTCAAAAATTCATCATCATATTAGGACACTCCATAGCTTATTATCCGCAGGGCAACGGTTTATCTGAGTCATCTAATAAAAGTCTGACAACCGTGATAAAAATACAGGGCAACAGTTTATCTAAATCATCTAACAAAAGTCTGACAACTATGATAAAAAAAATATTGACTGACAACAAGAAGACGTGGCATATTCATTTGAAATACACTCTATGGGCTAACAGGATAAGTACCAAAAGGGAAATCATAATGTCCCCTTTTCAGATATTATATGGCACTGATGTTATCTTACTGATCAATCTTGCTCTGCCAGTAATGAAAATTTGGCAAGATTCGAACGAAGAACCTAACGACATTACCAGAAGAGAAAACCAGTTGGTCGAAGTTCAACAAAATAGGATTGAAGTTAACGAAAAGTTGCAGAGATATCATGATAAGATGAAGTCTATGTTTGATCAGAAGGATAAGGATAGAGATTTCCTCCCTGGAGATCTGGTACTAAAATGGGAAGCCAGAAGAGAAGATGTGGGCAAACACGGCAAATTCGACTCGATCTGGAAAAGCGTCAGGACTCAAGAGAGCAATTATACTACAGGGGTAATCTACATGGATAACCCTGATGAATACTTGCCCAAAAGGTAATGCGGAAACAATCTTATGGTTGTAAGTATGACGAACTTTTAAGGTATGAACTCTGACCCAAGAACATGAATTAAAAATATCCTAAGAGGTACAAGTGAATGAGTTGCTGATTTTTTATATATAAAAAAATAAATAAATAAAAACTTAAAAAATAAAAAATAAAAATAAAAGGAAATAAAATTTTATATAAATAAAATGATTAATACTTGTTAGCACTTCCAAGTTTCGAGGTTCTCTCACCTTTCCACTTCGATCGCTATCAAGCTTACTCTTCACCAAATCTTGTTTTTTCTCCCTTTAAGTCTCATCTTAATTTCGGAAATGTTCAAACTAACTTTCGAAGCAAAGATAGGAAAAATCCTTTGTTTTTCCTAAGCCTTGGCTGAACCGGAAGTATGTCTGGGCTAATCATAACCTTTTTAGTCTTTCTACCAGAAATAAAAGATTGTTTTCGCTCAAGTGAAGTCACGAATATAAAAAAAAAAAAAGGTTAATAATTTTTCCCTGAGATTCTCCATAAGTTAGAGTGTTTGAGGGCCAAAAGTAGATCAATCCAAAGCTTTTTAATAAGTTGACATACCTTTGCTTAAAAAAAATTAAAAAAAAAATCTTGAGTATGTTACATACTTATTGATTGCCCCCACTTCATAACAAATATGTATAGAAAGAGATGGTGAAAGGAAATTCGTTATCGATTGCCCCCATCTAACATAAAGAGGTGGTGAAAGGAAATTTGTTATCGATTGCCCCCATCTGATTTAAAGAGATGATGGAAGGAAATTCATTATATGATTTCCCTCATCTCAACATTTAAATGCTAAAATTAATGAAGTGGTGAAAGGAAATTCAATGTGGAAAATCCGATAACTTCACCAGGGTACTGAACAGGCCCGCTGGCAGTGAAGCAATGTCTCCATAATAGACAAGGATGTTATACACAATTTGTAAAAGGCTCCGGTATTTTTCTTCTCTCGACCATATGACACTCTAAGATTATGGAATTCCAGATTATACTCTAAGAGTCTCTCGATGCGAATACAATCAAATAAAAATAGGTAGAACCACTAATCTTGTCTTGATTATCTTGCACAAGTCTGAGGTCAGTTTTAGAAAGGAAATCCAAGTGATCCTATCTCGAGATTGTCGAACTTTTTGGTTTGGAAAATTTTCTGAAGTTAAGGTTGGGATCTTTATCCCCTTAGTATTTTTCGCAGCTATGTCTCACAGACCAAAATGACTGACCCCATTTACCCAATAAAATTCACTAAGTCCGCCCGTTCTCCTTGTCCCGCAAGGAGACGAGGTCCCAAATTGGAGGCTATGTTGAAGCTAGGTTTGAAAATTTTCACCTTTTAAAACTAAATTTTTCTCTTTCGGGATTCGGTTTTTCATAAGGTATAATCCTCACTATCAGTCCAAAAGACCGGTACCAAAGTCCCGAAAAGTTTTCATTTCTTCGTTATAACTAAAGACAAGAAGCTAAAATGTTATTAAAGTCTAGACGCATGTTCTGTTAAGTACTTTAAAATCGCAATAATTTAAAACCCTAAAGGAGTTAATTAACCATCTTTTTAACCTTTCGGGATTCAGGGTTTACTCAGAACAATATCTCTTCAATACATTTTGAATCACGAAATCCCGATTCCCAATTTCCCAAAAGAAGTGAAAGTCAGTCTTAATCCTAATTAATTAATTTAAAACTAATCTCACCACGATTTCGGGATTTGGGGTTTAGTGGTGACATACTTCATGTAGCTGCAATCCCCGAAACCCCGAAATGCAAAGTCCCGACTCAATACGGAAGTTAGGCTTAAATCTAATCTCATCGCAATTTCGGGATTTGGGGTTAGTGGTGACATACCTCATGTAACCACGATCCCCGAAACCCTGAAACGCGAAGTCCCAACTCAATATCGAAGGATCTTTGAAACTCTGAAGCGCGAAGTCGTGACTCAATACCAAATTTTAAAGAGAACTAACTTCATTTGAAAAATACATTAAATGGTAATTAAACTTCTTAAGTACTTTCTTTTCGACCTCCATCAAAAGAATTTTTTTTAATGTTTATTTTAGAATTGTTGAAATACGGCCACATTAATAACGGATAGATTGTGATTTCTGTGACACAAATGCATATCTCAGAGATATTCTCCTCATTAAAGGTATTAAATTCTTGACAGTTGCGTCAGTACTTTCACCATAAAATGAGTTAAAATAAAATTAGAGGTCTATGTTTTGAAACTTATTCTTGCCTTTTCTATCAGAAATAGGATAATACAACAAGCTTTCATGCCTCTCTTCTATGATAGGTTTTCTTTCCAATACAGAGTCATGGCACCAAATAAGGGACCCAAGAAGAGTGAAGATACAACTGAGACTTCCATCCCAGAGGGAGATGTCATATCAGACACCACACCACATGCTATCGACTCAATTAAATCATGGAGACAGATTTATGAAAATCTGGACTGCGAGATGAAAAATTCCCCTAGCGGTTCTCAGAATCACCTAAGGGACATAGCAGAGTTAGAGCTTCACAAAATTGCGACACGCCCACGGCTCATGCCATACAACGACATGGTTAGTTGGGCTTTGGACAAAGTTTATATTTTGACGAGAAGCATTTTAAATGATCAAGGAGCCATTATTGGCTCATTCAGACCTGCATATATCCAGGTTATGTACGAACTCTCACCTAATCCTAATTTCATTTATAATGCCGAATTTATAGTTGAATTCCAGAGAAAGGAATGCACTGAGGCAGACCAAACTTACCCTGATTTAATCAAAGGTTGGTGGAAATGTCCATCAAAATTTAAGGTCGATACCCACAAAATTTATTCCACAGCCTCTTTCAATGAGTACATGGTTTATGTAGCCATGATGTTGTGCAGACTTTTCGGAAAAATGAATCCCTGTCATTTCCCCACAGAATGGGTGCCCTTTCTATAAAAAGCATCAGAAGGGTATAGTTTCAATTGGGACAAGATTTTATCTGATAATTTAGCCAAAGAGATTTCAGATTACAAAGCTACAAGAGCCCAAGGTCGACCAGTGGCCTTCTACATGTCAACGTACCTCATGGATGCAATTTTTTTTATGACTCCATTTCCCCTGACGAATTGGAATTGGAACATTACTTGCCCTGAACCCATTCACGAATATCACTCTGAGTTGTGGGAAGAAAATGCAAAAAAATAATTTTACGAAATTTTCCATTTCGTGGTGATAACCATGCATAAAATGTTTTTTGGCTATGACCCTCCTCTCATTTCTGATGCAGTTTCAAATAACCTCAAGCAAATAGCATAATGGATCAATGAAGAAAGCTTCTCCTACATCAAGGTTTATGGGTGCTCACTTCCCCCTCACGTGCTTCCAAAATTTCTTCTGAATAGACTAGTGTGTAGGGAAGTGGCACACCAAATAATAAAAGGCAGTATTGGAATAGAGATAAAGGAAACTCAAAAGAAGTCCTGGCCCATCTTCCCTGTGCACATCGGGAAATTTTCATTACTAAATTTGGGACATTCTAGGGTGGAAGCAGAAGGACTCAAAGAAATTAAACTGGTAAATATTGAGTACAAGAGGCATGACCCTTATCAATTAATGAATAAACACTTGATACACTGTAATATGAAAGCCTATGAACATGAGGAGTCCCCTTGGGACGACGTGTTCAAAGGGACCAAATCTTATAAAGAAGTGTTGGAAGGAGTACAAACACTATTGTCTGACCTGCAAGTCAGCTTTCAGACCTTTCAGAAGCATTGACAGAGTGGTCTACCCCAAGTAATTCAAGGGGAATAAATTACCCTCCCCTAGGAGCAAGAAAGTGTTCCACCAAGTTTCGAGCAGGAAAGTGTTCCACCAGGTTTCGAGCAGGAAGCACCAAAGAAAGGAAATCCCGAAAAGGCCCTACAGGATGTGGAAAGGCCTCCACCAAGCAAAAAGACCAAAGCACAGAAAAGGTCAGGGAGACCTCCCAAGTCCGATAAGTCTACTCCCACTTCATCACCAAAGGTTGATGTCAACACGCCTAAGGCGGCAGGAGGGAAAGGATCTACGGAGCTAGGGAGTCCCATAGCCTCCTTAACTCCCTTACAGTCCACTTTTGGACTACCAAAGACGGGAGCTCTTTTTGTTAATGACCTTACCTCCATTCCCATAGATGAGATTCCTCCTCCGATTATTTTTTCAATAGAAAAAGGAAGATCATCTTGAAAAAGGAGATGCATAAGAGGGAGGGGAACATGGTTAAAAAAAATAAAGTCCTGATAGACGGAAAAATTTGGAGGAAGAATATTTTGCTACAGAGGTAGCAGGTTCCATGAGAGCCATGGAAACAACAAACTTTTTTACCGTGGGAAAAATCATAACAAGGATAAAGAAGAGTGATGAAATCATAGCACAATTGCAAGAGCAATTAAAGAATGTTGAGGAAAGCATTAGAGAAGAAATGAGTAAAAGTTTGGAGCAGACAAGGGTTGTCGAAAGGTTAGAGGTTCAATCACTCAAAACGAGTTTGGACGAAATGAGCCAAGAAATACAAATAAATCAGCTACAGATTACTCAACAAAAGGATCACGCAGAACAGTTGCAGGCTAGATTAATATCAATGGAAGATCAGATTATAGACTTAAAATCTTTCCAGGCCCAATCACTGGAAGTGCATTTAAAAATAGAAATTGAACAACAGAAATTGAATTACAAGATAGAAATTATTTAGAATTACTTTCAAGAAGTAGATAATGCCTCTGAAAATATCATCCTAAGAGAAAAAGAAGCCAAAGAAGTGAGGATTACTCTCCAAAAGGCAATTATATATTCGACAGGTGAAGAGGCATCCGAAACTATGAAAGTATCAGCCACAAAGAAAATTAGAGGCGACATCATGCTCAAGCTATGGGAAACCAACATAACTGAAAGCAAAAGAATAGCCAAAGAAATCAGAGATGACTGTGAAGAAGTTTTTTATCTTCTAGACAAAGGGTCATTAAATATTGGAAAAGGCCGGTGTACAGGACTTTTGGGACAGATCAATATTGTAAGACATCAATTAAATTTTAGGGAAAATTTGAGTGAAATTCAAATGGAAATTTCACAACTAAGAAAAATCGATATCACCCTAGTGGACAGGTTGTTAGTTGAGCCAAACTTAAAGCTGCATTCAATAAAGTTTATAGATAAAGGAGTGAATGACCGCCTTTCTAAGATTCAAAGAATGTTTTATCTGTTCGAGGCAACCAGAACCCCCCATAAATTTTACACAGTTCCTGGAGAAATGTATTAAATGTATCGAATCAAAAGAAGGAGAGTCACTGGCAAAGTAAAAGTATTATTTGGAAGGGCTTTACTTCCTAGAAAATGGAAAAATGAAGAAGATCATGAAAACGGTTTTAGATCTACTTTTTAACAAATATTTAGTCTCTAAGAATTAGGAACTCACCAACCGTCCTAAGATTGGTGGTTTTGTATAAATGTAATTTTTCAAGACTAAGAAAAGGCTTTTTTCTGGAGGGATTGTAAAGAGATAACTTCATTTTGCCTAAATTAATACAATATATATTGAAGATTCCAGATCTGGTCAAGCATGAGTTATGTGTTTCTTTGTCATTCTATTTTTTATTCCATACTTTTGTTTGAAGTGTTTCATGTGGTAATTTCTATTATAGTAATTAAAACAGTCAGATTATCTAATCATTTGCAGTTTTTCCTCTGTATCATCTTTCAGCGGATATAAGACCTATGAACGTTTTAGGACTCTGAAACTGTATGCTTCTACAAAGTTATCATCTGTTTTCTTGTATTCACTTAAAATGAGATTCTTCTTAAATTGATGCCTCATTTTCGTTATACAACTACATATTTCCTTTTTCTTCATTCTGACCACTGTCTCCTTTAAAATTTAACTCAGATACTAGAAAAGGCCTTTATTTCTTTTATATTATTAATTCATAAATTGGAAGTTCTATTTTTATAATTTTGAACCAGAAATTTGCAACCCTTGAAAATATTCTTGATTTACAAAAACGAAACCCTTAGCTTTCATGACTGTTCCAGTTACCAGACAACCCAATATAGAACCCGGTCTATCAGATCAAACAAGTATTGTGTTAAACCTATTCAATACCATCTTACAAACTGCAAATACACGGGTAGAACTTGAAAGATCATGGGTTGCAATTGAAAGGGATATTAGCATTCAAGAACAATGGGAAGCTAGACAGAGACAGTTAAGGAATCAACCGTGATCTCAGTTTCCTTTAAACTTTTTTTCTTTTTACCAATTAATTATCTCTACCTTTTTTGGATGCCTTGACGGTATACTTTAGAGCCTTAAAGTATAAACTCAGGAACAACAAATTCAAAGGAAATTCAAATTGAAAACTGTGAATAACATTTTGTTCATGACTTTTCTTAATGATTTTTTTTTCTAAATTCAACAAAGTGAAGTCGTTCATTCCAAACTTCTTCTAAACAGGTAAAATAATCTAACAAATTCGACAAATTGAAGTTGAAAGTAGTTGTTTTCATTCTATACTATTCATTGCAAACTTCCTCTTTAGGTAAAATAATCAAGTAAATTCAACAAAGTGAAGTTGAAAATAGTTCTTTCCATCCGATACTATGCATTACAAATTTCCTCTAAATCATATGAGGCAAATATTTCTTTAGTATACTGCCCTCCCATGTTAAGTTTAATGAAAATAGTTTTTTTCACCTTAATGGATCCTCTAAAAGAAAAAATAGGACAATGCTCAAAACTAAGCACAAGATCTTGCATTGTTTAAAGAAAATTGCATGCATAGAATCTGATATGGATGTAAATATAGTTTATTAGTACCATGGCCCACTCAGGCTATATACTATATATATATGTCACATGTCACATGTCAACTCCATATTGAGCATAAAAGGAATTGCATATCTCCTTCATATTCAACCATAAGATTTTTTTTACTTTCAATTGTTATATATATATATAAGGTTGATGTTGAAATATATACACCTGCAACGATTTATCTAAGTTGGTTATATATATATATATATATATATATACATATATATAATGGAACCCACATAAATTTTTATTATTTATTATTATTAATTTTTTATTTTTTATTATTATTTTAATGTTTTATTATTATTATTATTTTAATGCATTACATTACATGAACATTTCCCTTGTACTAATTATTTATTATTAATTATCAATTTACGACAGGACAAATGTCATAGCGCAAGTCCAATTACGCCTCGGTAAAATATTGTAGTCAAGGGGTGCATCAAGCACCTCGACCTCGACCTCCATATTTTTACCACCTAACTAGACTTGAAGAGAAGGGAGGATACCATGGGGTCTGAACAAATTCCCATCAAACGCAGTTAACATAGTCATAAACTGAGAAAGCTAGGGAGAGCCAATGGATTTCCAACAAGATAGAGACACTGCAGGCATCAAAACACCTTCATCAATGATAATATGCTTAATATTCATATCCATACATTCCACATGGATTTGAAAAGCCACATGGTAAGGTAAGCGACGTTGGACATTTGTGACATCGAATATGATAATTTTTTAGCCACTTGAGTCAAGAGCCCCCAACGTAGATAACAATGAATTCCTCTGTATTGGATGGCTCTGGCATTGGGATTAAGAGCAGAGCGCATAAGAGATCCTTTCGGAACTCAACAATCAAGTAATTTTGGGTGGCTTTGGAATTGGGATTAAGAGCAAAGAACATAAGAACTCCTTTCGTAACTCTAGGCATAGGGTCAAGCTTATCGATCTACAAAGGTGTTTCCAGAGGGGGAGGCTCAATACCCAAAGTATGTTGTAGAGGACCATAATCATGAGTCCTAGTGGCTACGCTAACCTCATATCGAACCATATTCACTCATTGATGGACACCATCATGTGTCAGGGTATTTTGACCTCCACCCAATGCATTTCCAGTGTTTGAAGTTCTTGAGGCCATATTTTGATTATGCAGAAATGGATTAGTTAACACAACAAGATGTTTCTCTATAATCCTCAAGGATTCCTCTATCTTAGGGCATAAATGGGTAAGGTTATCCTCTTTACATAGCTTATATGGAAACTTCACCTTCCACTTTTCTTTCTTTCCCTCACCAACATTGTTATCAGACTTGTCAATATTTTGATTGTCTGTGTTCTTATTGTTGATGAATGCAGCTATGGGAGACATCCCTCGGCTTACAAACTTGTGAGATGTTGAACATAGTAGCTATGTGATTCTTTCTCTCAGCTTACAAACCTGAGAGATATCCCCTAAGAAGGGTACGCGGTTCCTTCCTGAGACAGATTTAGAAACATAGAGATGACCTCCTCCATTCAGAGAGTGAGAAGAACCCCAGATGATTATCCGGTGGAAAAGCAATTTGTTGAGTTAGGATGTGCCTGTGGTTGAGCACAAGGTGAATGTGTGAAATCCCAAAAGTGTTGGGCACATCGTCATGTGAACATAAATGAAGATGATGTGATAGCCTCCCCTAAGCAGCAAAGTTGACGAGAAGACTTCAGATG
>SNQJ01S0032537.1:89354-127084 GCA_010110895.2 Picea sitchensis
ACTTCTAGATGAGGAGCCCCAAATGTTGACTGTAAAGGAGTCAATGATGTAATAGGGTTGTCCAACTCTGTAGATTGGGTTTCTCCTGTTGTTTTGGGAATATCAGCAGGAATAGTCGATGATGAAGGTGGAATCGTTTGACTCTACTTTGGAGGTGTCTCGAGCTCAAACTATGTTCCCGACCTTGGGTGATCTGTTTGTGAATCTTCTTCTTTTTGTGAAGACACTTCAGTCTTCTTTGGATTTTCTTCTGTAGTCTTCTCGTCAAAAGGCTTTGAGTTGAAACCTGGGGGTATGCTTTCCTATTCTGGAGGAGAGGTTACCATTTCTCCCTGTAGTATCTTTGGCAAACCACTTCATCTATGCTTCTGTAAAGTTAGAAAGTTGGTCTGTAGGTCGGGTGGTAACGCCCGGACTCTGTCTAATATCTCCTCATAGGTTTTGGCTCCTTTGAATATGTCATCACATGGGGAATCTTCATGCTCATACATTTTCATATTGCAATGAGCAAGATGATTTCCCATAATTTGATAAGGATCATGTCTTCTAAACTTGACATCCACTAGTTTAACTTCGTCCAATTTTGTAGCTTCTACTATGGAATGGCCAAAGTTTAGCAGCGAAAACTTACCAACTTGTAAGGGAAATATTGGCCAGAATTTTTTCTTGGTTGCTTTTAACTCTATACCAATGCCTCTTGTTATTATCTGGTATGCCACTTCTCTGCACACTAGTCTGTCAATGAAAAATTTATGGAGAGCATGATGGGGGATTAAACATCTGAAGACTCTGACATAAGATAAATTCTCTTCGATGAACCAATCTGCAATTTCCTTAAGGTTTCCCATGATTTGGTCTGAAATACGAGGGGGTGCATAACCATACAAAATTTGGTGCACATGTATCACTACATAGTGACAGATTTCATAAAAGAAATCTTTAACATTCTCCTCCCATAGTTTAGACTGATAAACATGAATGGGTTCAGTACAAGCTAGGTTCCAGCTCCAATTCATCAAGGGGAATGGAGTCATGTGACAGATAGCATCCATAATATATGCAGACATGTAAAAAGATACAGGTCGACCTTTTCGATTTTTCCATCTGGTAATCCTTAATCTCTTTAGCTAGGTTATCTGACAGGATTTTGGCCTAGTTGAAGGTGAAACCATCTGCTACCTCATGTATAATTGGCACCCATTCCGCCAGGAAATGGGTAGGAATTTTCCTCCCAAACAGTATACACAACATCATTGCTATATAAACCATGTATTAGTTTAACGATGTTGTGGCATAAATTCCATGGGTATCAGCTCTAAATTTCGTTGGAATTCCCCACCAATCTTTGATTATACCTGGATATGTTTGATCCAATTCTAAACACACCTTTATTTGAAATTCTTCTACAAATTCAGCATTAAAAATGTATTTAGAGATAGGGGACAATTTATACATTACTTGGATGTGCTCTACTTTGAATGATCTGACGACGACCTTTTGATGATTTAAAATGATCCCAGTATAAATGTTGATTTTTTCTAAATCCCAGCTTATCATATCATTGTATGGCATGAGTCTCGGTCGTGTGACTATCTTATGGAGCTCAGCTTCTGGTATATCCCTGAGCTTATTTTCATTCTTTTTGTTTCTGAAATCGTCGGGGCAATTCCTCAGCTCATACTCCAAGATATCAAAAATATGTCTCCAAGACTTGATTGAATCCACAACATGTGGTGTAGTATCGGATATAACATCTCCATACGGATTTGAGCTCTCACCGACCTCTTCACTCTTCTTAGGTGCTTTTCTGGGTGCCATGATGTTTGTGCTAAAAATGAAAACCTGTTACAGAGAAGAAATGTGTGAGCTCTTTTGAATGTAACTTGCTTCTTGTCTGRAAGTAAAAATGAATTTCGAAAGAAAAAACCTTTATTGACCCATAACTTGCCTTAAATTGAGCATACCAATACAGACGATAAAAATTAAATTCTTTAATGGGGATGGTGCGCCCGCAAATACGCACTTTATGCTAAAAATATCTCTATGAATCCGTTATGAATACTACCACATATCGGAGATTTAAAACTATGATTTTGAAAGGAATGTCTTCGAAAACTCCTAAATAGAGAAACGTGAAAAGTCACTTAATATCATTAATCATTTTTTAAAGTTAAGTTAGTTACACTTAATCGCTTAATACTTTCGGGATTTCGGGCTTCGGGTTTTTTTTAATGCGAAAGAGTGATAACTCTTTAATTTTTCGAAACATGACTGATTAATGATTTGTTAAGTATGTTTAAAATTTAGTTAATCACGATTAAAAAGAGATTTTGTAAAAAACGCATTGGGACTTTGAACTACTGTTTAAGTTGAGATAGCCGAAAAAGAAAATACAAAAGGTTTAGAAAATCGTTAAACGTTTTTTAGTGATTCCTTTTAATTCAGTTTAATTTCTTTTAAACAATACTTTCGGGACTTCAGTATCGGGACTTTGGAGTTGTTATTAAAAATCATACTTCATGAATAGCCGAACCCCGAAACTCGAAACTCTTGAAAAACTTTGACTCATTTTTAGAACTAAGGGTGGCTCCATAACCAAAGAAAACTGAGTTTTAGGTTATAGGAAGAAAAATAAACTTTGTTTCAACATAGGCTCCATCTAGGGATCTCGTCTCCTTGCGGGACGAGAAGAACATGTAGACCAAGTGCCTTCGTTGGGTAAGTGGAGTCATTAATGCAGCTCTATGAAACACATTTTGGAGAAAACTCAAAACAGGACTTTAAGACTTCAACCTTAACTTTGAAAACTCTTCAAAATTAAAACATCCGGTAATATTGAGTTAGGCTAACAATAGATTTCCTTCTCTAAAGATGACCTCATATTTGTGTAAGATAATCGAAACAAAATTAACCATTCTACTAGGTTTTATCTGATTTTGTTCGTATCAAGGTAAAGTAATTTCAATATTTCAAATTAGGGGATCTCATAAGCTTATAATGTAGATCTAGCCAAAAGAGGAATAGTTACCAGAGCATCTTATAATTCATGTATAACAACCTATCATATATGTAGATATTGCTTCACTGCCAGCGAGCCTGTTTAGTACCCCAGTGAAGTTATCATATTTCCCTCATTGAATTTTCTTTCACCACTTTCATTGTTTTCTAGCATTTAAATGCTGAGATGAGGGAAATCATATTATGAATTTCCTTTCTCCATCTCTTTGGACTAGATGGGGGCAATCATTTAGATGAATTTCCTTTCACCATCTATCTATATTTATTTTTAAAATATGAAGTGGGGGAAAATCAATGAGTATGTAATATACTCGGGAAAATATATGCTTAAAATTTAACAACATAGGCTTGTCAACTCACTTTAATTGCTCTGGACTAATCCTCTTATGGCCTTCGAACATCTTTGGCTTCATGGAATTCTTGTTGATATTTTTCATGGATTTTCCTTGAGTGAAACCAATCAGTTTATTCCTATTAGAATGACTAAGGAAGTTAGGATTAACCCAGACATACTTCCGGTCCAGCTAAAGTTAGAGGAACTATAAACTTTTACCTATTCTCATTTTTAAGGTTAGTTTATGAGTTTCCAAAATTAAGGTGAGATCCTTTCTTCTCTTAAGAAGCTTATGGGAAGATCATCAAGGAAACAGATGAAGAGGTGACTTGACCATGGACAAGAGAAAAGTTAGGGTCTTTAGATATTCTTTTGAAGACACAACTTCTCTCAACAAGTTATTCAACTCTTGAAACTTTTTCCTGAAATCTTTTACTGCTTATTTTTCATATATATACTATTTATTTTTTTAAATTTTTTTGAAAGGTGAATATTAGTAAATCAAAAAATTACTATCTTATGCATTTACATTTTTGGGGACCTTTAAAACTGAGTTTTCGGGCCAGAAATTCATACCTTGGTAGTTCTTTGTATTTTCAGCCAAACAGATTGTTAGTCTATCCTAATCATTTTTTGGGAGGCATTTAACATGAGTATCCATGTATGTCACCTTTCGATATTTGTAGTCTCTTGGTTTATCAACAACTCTCCTGCAAATAAGATAAACATGATAACTGTCGGGAATTCTAGTAAATCAGAAAGTTTATTATTACAAATTTGACCTATTTTGTATATATATTTTTTATATTTTCATTTCAAAAATGACTTTTGTATTTACAGTAAAAAATAAAACTTACCTAATGAAATATAAATATAAATAAGTCACAAAAACAAAACGGTATGTACAAAGAGAGTTCAGAAAAATATTACTGCATGAAGTGCTTAAGATACCGCCCATTGACAAGGGCATTAAGAATCTTTCCATCAAGATTTTCTAATAAAAAAACATTTTTTCCTTCAGAGGCTGAAATCTTGTACGGACCGCTCCATATCTGATCAAACTTGCCATGTTTACCAACATCTTCCTTCCTGGCTTCCCATTTTAGGACCAAATCACTAGGGAGGAATTATCTGTCTTTAGATTTTTGGTCAAATAAAGCTTTCATATTATCTTGATATCTCTGTAATTTTTCATCTACTTCGGCCCTATTTTCATGAACTTCAATCAGCTAGTTTATCCTACTGGTAATGTCATTCAGTTCTTCATTTGAGTCTCGCCATAGTTTCATTACTGGCAGTGCTAGATTTATTGGTAAAATGACGTCAGTACCATATACCATATGAAATGGAGACATCCCAATTGACCTTTTGGTACCTATCTTTAAATGTATATTTTAAATTCACATACCATGCTTTCTTATTTTCGGTCAAAACCTTCTTAATTATAGTAATCAGACTTTTGTTAGATGACTCAGCTAGACCGTTACCCTATGGATAGTAAGTCGTGGAGTGTCCTAGCACAATATTATATTTTTGGCAAAACCTTATCATGGCCATGTACTTGAAGGCCTTAGCATTATCAGTCACTATTTTTCGAGGATAGCCAAATCTGGATAAAATATTTTCCTCCAAAAAACTGATCACTACCGAGTCAGTTGCATTTCTCGTAGGAATAGCTTCCACCCATTTGGTGAAATAATTTGTAGCAGTTAGAATCCATTTGTGTTGAGCACTCGAGTGTGGATGAATTTATCCAATAAAATCAAGACCCCATTGCTGAAATGGAGCTTCAGTTTTAACTGGAACTAAAGGTAAAGTTGGGACTTTCTACTTGCCTGTAAACAACTGACAAGGATTATCTGTGAATAATTTGGGCCAGTAATACCCGGCTCTTAGAATTTTATAAGTCATTGCTCGCCAAGCATGGTGTCCTCCGCACACTCCCTCATGGAATTCACTTATAACGTTTTTTGTTTCGGTTTCTACTAAGCATCTCAGTAGGAAACCAAGGGGGTCCTTCCAATATAACTTACCATCTATAATACAATATTTTATAGCATGCAATTTCAATGTCCTAGCCTTAGATGGGGTTAATTCACTAGGGCACTGAAGGGTTAGTAAATAAGAGACAATATCGTGGTACCACACTGAAGAAGAGAATTTGGGTATAATTTTGGTTGTGGACGCAGCAACATCAAGTTCTTCTATCTCAAAAATTCCTTCATTTTCTTGCAGATGGTTTATCCCGAGTTCTTTCAAATTTTATTCATCCATCAATTTAGCTAAACCCTGACCTTTAATAAGCTTAGTTGGTTTAACTTCTAGGTCAAATTCCTGGATTTTGGCTAACCATCTGCCTCTCCTTCCGTCACGGTCAGGCTGAACCAGTATATCCTTAACAAAACTTGTAGGCACATAAGCAATGATCTTTGAGTGTAGTGCGTAAGTTCTGAAGGCTTTGAGAGATTTCACCATTGCATAATCTTGTTTTTCCAATATGTCATATTTCAACTCATCGTCTCTGAGACTTTTACTAAAAAATTCAATAGGATGCTCAAAACCCTCATCATTTTTCTGTAACAATATAGCTGCAATAGTGTGTTCAAAGGCAAAAGAAAAAATCATAAATTCCTTTGTATAATCTAGGCTCACCAGAACTGGTGCTTCACTTATCACTCTCTTGATATGTTGAAATGACGCTTTGGCTTCATTTGTCCACTTCACCTTGTTGTCTTTCTTAAGCATATATGTAATCAGTTTTATGATTTCAACAAAGTTAGGGATGAGTCTTCTCAAGAAATTTATTTTTCCTAAAAAAGACTGAATATCTCTTACATTTATAGGAATATTTATAGTATCTATTTCCTCGATCCTTTTCGGGGAGATTTTGATTCCATCCCTATACACTATATGACCCAAGAGTTTACCTTCTTGCATTGTAAAATGAGATTTCTTGGGATTTAGTGACAAACCAAATTTGCGACATTTCTCGAAAGTTTGCTTGAGGTGTACTAAATGTTATGCATCAGATTTAGAAAAAACAGTTAGATCATCAAGGTAAATAACAAAAAACTTATCTCTTTTTCCAACAAAGGCGATATCCATAGCTCGTTGGAAGGTTTCTCCTCCATTCATTAAACCGAAAGGCATTTTCTCATACATAAAAGTACCCCAAGGGGTAGTGAACGTAATTTTTTCTTTGTCATCTTGATGCACTGCAATTTGATTGTAGCCTGAAAATCCATCAATCATAGACATTATGTTATCTCTGACTACTTTCTCTAAAACGTGATCCATCTTAGGCAATAGATAATTTTCCTTAAGCGATGATCGGTTTAGATTTCTAAAATCTACACACAGTCTGATTTCACCGTTTTTCTTTCTTACTGGGACTAAATTTGCTACCCACTCAGAGTATCTCAGTGGGACGATGATCTTGGCGTCCAATACTTTCTTCATTTCTTTCTCTATTACTCGAAGGAGCATGGGGTTTATCTGCCTGAGCTTCTGCCTAAAAGGTTTGACACCTTGTTTCAGAGGGATTTTATGTTCCATTATAGTAGTGTCATAGGTTCTCAATTTGTCGTAGGACCAAGCAAAAACATCTTTATACTATTTAAGAAAATCGGCATACTTAATTTTAATTTCAGGAGAAAGATACTTAGATAATTTTACCAATCTAGGATCTTCGTTAGTACCTATATCACAATATTCAACCTCTTCTGGTTGAGGCTGTAAAGTGGATTTCACAAGGATGTCATCATGATTAAATAACATTTCTAAGGGGATCAGGCCTTTGGGGATCTGATTATTTTTCAATACAAGCATGTGATGATTTGCAATTTTGTCTTTAAACTCTTGGGGATCTTCCCCTTCCAACATGATCCAAGTGGGATCATTCTGATTTTTTTGGTCGACATATGTTTCATCAAACTCATCTACTATTTCTAAAAAAAAATTGAGTTGTTCATCATCCTCAAAAACTTTCCAATGTTTTATTTTATTCAGTATCAAGGGCCTATGTCTCATCTCTATATGGTATTTAAGTTTGAAAACTGTTGGATATGTGAAGGTTGAGGCTGCTTTACATAGCGAATCAGCTTGTTGATTTTCATCCCTAGGGATGTAATGAACTTTAACTGATGAAAATAAGTTTTCAATCATATCCCATGCCAAAGAGCCATCAAAGGATAGAGAACATCCAAAGAGCCATTGAAGAAATCATATCAACATCCTCAGGTATGCAGTTGTATATATTATTTGTCATGAATGAAATTGTAGGAGGAAGGAACCTTTACTGAATTCATGGATCCAGAGGGATCTCAGTACATTCAGAGAAACAACACACTCAAAGTAAAGACTCCAGGTTTGATTGTTGTAATTATCATTCCTCTAACCTATATTTCTAAAATTTTGCTACATTACAAATAGGTGTTGTAGCTATTACAATATTCCTTAAAATGTTTTGATTCTAGAGATGTACTCACTATTCTCCTTTAGGAGATATTCTTGTGTTGGTTCTTTTGTTTTGTTGTTCCAGATAGGTTAACAAGAAAAGAAGATGCTTATCCTTCAGAGGGAGTCACTTCACTCAAAAGGAGCCAAAACCAATTGAGAAAGAAGAAGAATAGAACCATCATTGAGACAACCAATGCTACAAAGCATGATCATAATCTTTCTAGGATTCCATGGGAAGAAGAATGCATGACACAGTATATGTGAAAAACAAGAGTCTTCACCAGAATTTGAAAAAAATAACTCCCAAAGAAGTCTTCACCGGAAAGAAGCCTGAGATTGAGCACTTCAGTTTATTTGGGTGCCTAATGTATTTTCATGTACCCAAAGAGAACAATTCCAAGATATATCCTTTAGGATGAAAGGATACAGTCAATCTTCAAATACATCCCTAGTCAGAGACAGATTAAGACAAGTAGAGACGTTTTCCTTGAAGAAGAGACCATTTTTCAAAGACCCGGAGAATCTCAGTTGGAGATTGATAGTGAGACAACACCTTCTCTCCCTTCATCAATTCAGAGGGAGACAAACATTACATTAGGTTATCCAGTTTATCCCGTTGATATGTTCAGAGATATTGTAGTAGGGAATAAAATTCCTACCTAGACTCACTCTACAAGAGGCAGAGAAACATACAATCCTATCAAGGAAAATTCCGAGAAAGAAAAAGATATTTTCGATCTATCCTTCAGTCATGAGCCACTTCATTGATGCTCATACACCTTGTCTTAGATAAGCAACAAGAGAAGCGGTATAGCAAGATTCCATAACAAAAGAATACCAATATATCTTAAAAGAATGAAGCATAAGATATTATTCAAGGACCAGAAAGGGAAGTTTGTGGTAACTTCTAGGTGGATCTATATGATCAAGCATGCAGCTGATAAAAGTGTCAAGAAATACAAAACGAGATCTATAGCCAGAGGTTTCTCACAAACAGATGGATTTTCCTATGATTAGACACTTGATCCATTGAATCCGATACACTTCCATCCGTACCTCCATCCATGAGTTGGAAACTATATCAGATAGATAGATTCTTGATAAGTTTGGATTTCAGCAAGAGTGTTGTTGATCCAAACCTATATCATTATTGTATTGGTGATGAGAGCCTGATCCTGATGACTTATTCAGAAAGTGTTGTTGTTACTGTAGAAATATATGAGGTCCTATGAGGCTACCACCTAAGGTCTGTCCTTGACCTTAGTGTGGCTCTAAGTTTCAACTGTATGGTTGTCTTCTCTTGTTGTTTTAGGATAGAAAACAATCATCCCACTTTATGCTCAATGTTTTGAAGGATAAGTGCTCTTTTAAGGTTCCCTTGCAAGTGTTTTCTTATCTCAATGTTAGCACATGCAATATAACTTAAACAATTTGACATAGGTATTTTTGGTCAACATGACCCTGGATAAAACCCCCCTAGGGAAAACCGGTTTGGGATATATGTCTATATAATGATGATAAAAGAAAGAGATAAAACAAGTAATACAATACAATGGAACCTGTATACATACCAATATCCTCACAAACCTTGCCACAAGATCCAGAAAGAGATGTTCCCAAATGCATGTGCGCCCTCTACCTTTGTTTCTCTCTACACTGAAGTGAAGCGCTCTAGCTCATCTTTGACCCAATGAAGAAACCACTCCACTGAGATAGCAGTCAGCACATTATACCTCTCCAATGAAACTGTCAAAACTCAATTCCTCCAAGAAGATATGCGACCGGCTAGTTGTCAACCCACTCCACACGTGCACCCTCCTCTGAGATGTAGTCACCCTTAAAAATACTTGAGGAGGCCAAGTTGGATATTTCTCACCATGAAAGCATACGCCCTCCCTCTAGTTGCCTCATGCAACTGACCTCATCTCAAAGCTCCCATTCCTCCTCTCCTAGTGATAAAATGAAGGATACAAGTGCACCTCCTCTCCTAAATGCACCCCTCCTCCATATAACATGCTCCCTCCAAAAATAGAAGCTAACACTCCATGGATATTCTCTCCATACAAGCTCAAAGTAGCAGATCTTCTCCTCAAGCTCTCAGGGTTTCTCTCAAACCCCCCTCATCAAGTCAATCCCTCTCCTCGCTGAAAGTAATTGCCCTCACTCTCTTATCGAAACTCACAGGAAGAATGAATCTCAAAGGTATATACCCTCCTTTACAGCCTCCTTTGGCCAAGCCCTAAAGATCAATGGCCTAGATCCAATCTGTTACATCTGAATCGGGGTGGGATCTCATCCAAAGAGCTCACTAAAGAAACCCACTTTCCTTAGTTTCTTTATCATCTATTAATTCACCCATTGTGAATTAATTGTCATAATGATTGGTGACATGTTTTGCTTTGTCTCCTAGTCAAAGTGGAAATTAGAATCATAAAGTAAAGTACAAGGTGATAGTCTTCCCCCTTTGTGCTTGAAGTCATAAGCACATGGGGACCACTTTCCAGGTACCCAAATCTCAAAACTCCCTCTTCATAGGAAAGTGCTTTCGTCACCACCAATATCATCCCTATTGTGAACATGGTTGCCTCCTGGCATATAAATGGTGAGTGTGGTTGTACGATCAGTAGAAATTGGACGCTCGAGATCCTACTCAATTTTTAGTGATCTATAAATAGCTGAACTCTCAACTATCGAGATCACATGGATACCGATCACACGAAGATATCCACCTTGATACCACCAAGGTTACACCTACTCTTTTTGAGTCTCCCCCTCTTGGTCTCTCACCAAAGTCATCAACTTATTTTCCTCACCAGAGTCACCTCCGCACGAAGTGGATCGAACCTAATTTTCTCGTTTGAGGAAGCTATGTGAGGCTCAAGCCTCTTTGGTGCCTTGTTTCTCCTCCTCATCGATCTCTGATGCACTAAAGTTGTAGCACCAACTCTCTCTGTCTACTCGGCTGCTATGAAACTATATATAGCTATATTGGGTGGACCAGTCAACCACTCTGAAGATGTCTAGGTACATTGAGTCTCATCTCCCTCTAAATCGCTGTTTGTGATTCAGTGAGTCCTCATCAACTTTGTCTCCCCATATAGTGCTAGATGGTGTAATAACAAACAAGGAACTAGTGAATGCACACTCTCATGCAAATTGATCACTGAACTCTATATCCTCCTTTGTTGTCATTCTTGTGCATCTGCTTCTTCTTCTTCTTGGGACCTTTGGCCTACATAGTGACCCATCTCCTAAAGCAAGCATCTCATTGTTCTCATGTATCTCCTCTTCCCACTAATGTTGTTGCTCTCTCCTCCCTGGTGGGGCCCCAAACTTGGGAACCTTCTGACCTCCCTGGCCGGTCTTCTTCTTGCCCTTTGTTTTTAAAAGAAAGTTCCTCAACACTGGCCAGTATTGTTTTGTCTAGAAGCCTTGGTTGCAAGCCTAATCTCCTCTTGGCCGAAGTCATCCCACATCCTCCCATGTAGGCATGACCTCCATGGAAACAATTCAAGTATAAAATGGACCCCCCGGTTTGGTGAAGCTATTCATAGCTTACATCACCAAAGAGTTAGGATCAAAAAACTCTCTAATGGCTCCAAGCTCATCTCTAATATGAGTGTATCTACCAAGGAATGAACAACTAACTCACCCTCGAGCATGTGAATTCCCTTGAGTCGTTCATGAACAACCATCTTTCGGTTCTCATTAGATATCTCGTACAACTTTCAGGAGATGCCCACATGTCGAATGCACAATTCTTCCCGATCAAGTGGGGAATAATGTGATCTCTCGCAGCATCACAAATGATCCTCTTTTCCTTGTTTTTCCTCCTCAGTCACATACCAAGATGGGAACAGTGACAGGAATGGTAGAAACAACTTCCTTGACTATGTCCCATAGCTCAAGGTCCTCTAAGACAAAGAACATCCTCACCTTCCAAGGCGACAAATTGCTAGCCCCATTGCTTGTCCTCCTGCGCAAGAGATACGGAGCATGTATTTCACATTAAGCTCACTCTAATTCTCTAATATGCAAAGGCGTTATCACTCTGTAAACACTTTAGGTGTGAAAAGGGCAAGCCGAAACCACGATCCTCTCCTAATCAATGGGTGTGAAAGAATTGAACTCTGACCTCACTCTGTCCATGGAGTGTGAAAGAGGTGTCCCTGAAGTGTCAAAAAATATTAACAAATCCAGCTCACAATTTGTCCTGGTATTGTCAGTGGCTATCAAAATCTGTCCACGAGATGTCCAACTAGCAGATGAGAGGTACCTTCAGGTCTGAAGTTTAGCCATTGTTTTGGATTGTAAACTTTCTGTCCAAAACAACCAACAAATCTGATATAAAAACTCACAAAAGTGCCCACAAAAGTGCTCCAAATTAGCAAGTTTAAGCCAACTTTGGCTCTTATACCATGTATAAATATTTGAGGTCCTATGAGGATTACACCTAAGTTTTGTCCTTCACATTAAGTGTGGTTCTAAGTTTCAACTGTATGGCTTTCTTCTTTTTTTGTTTTAGGACATGCCAACAAACACTCATCCCACTTTCTGGTCAATGTTTTAAAGGTTAAGTGCTCATTTAAGGTGCCCTTACAAATTTTCTTATATCAATGTTAGCACATGCAATATAGAATTAAAAACATAACACTACCTCTATATATTTAACTTTAAAATGTTGATCTACACTTCTAAGCATGCATAGATTTGACACAGGTATTTTTGGGTATTTTTGGTCAACATGATACGGATAAAAACCCCACTGGGAAAACCAGGTTTAGGATATATGTCTATATAATGATGATCAAGCAAAAGATACAAAGTAATACAATACAATGGAACATGTATTACACATAGCAAGCCTCTCACAAGCCTTGCCACAAGATCTAGAAAGAGAAGTTCCCCAAACTTAGGTGTGCTCTCTCCCTTTGTTGCTCTCTCCACTAAAGTGAAGTGTTTTATCTCCTCTTTGACTCAATGAAAAAATCCCTCCACAGGAATCTACTTTCATGTGTTGCCTCTCCAGAAGCTATGAGAACTTGATTCCTCCAAGCAGATCTGCTATCAGGTAGTTGTCAATCCACTCCACGGGTGCACCCTCCTCCTAGAATATAGTCACCATAAAATACTTGAGGCCAAGCTTGATATCTCTCACCATGAAGGCCTGCACCCTCCCTCTAGCCTCCTCGTGCATCTGACCTGTATCAGGGGCTCCAAGTCCTCCTCTTTCGGTGAGCAAATGAAGGATCCATGTGCGCCTCCTCTCCTAGATGCTCCCATCCTCCATATAAAATGCTCTCTCCAAGAAATAGAAGATCACACTCCATGGATATGCTCTCCATGTAAGCTCAAAGTAGCAAGAGCTTCCTCCTCAAGCTCTCAAGGGTTCTCTCAAACCCTCATCAAGTGCGCCCTCTTCTCCTTGAGAAATGTGCCCTCCTCTCTTTTCCAAAACTCTGAAGTGAAGAATGAATCTCAAAGGTACACTATACCCTCCTTTAGCTCCTTTGTCTGACCCTATAATAGATCAATGGCCTAGATACAATATAGCCAATTCTAATCAATGGGTGAGATCTCATTAAATCACTAAAAATTGCTTTCCTTGGTGGCTTTATGTCTATTGAATTCACCCACATTGTGAATAATTCTCACTTTAATGTAAGTGACATATTTCACTTTGACTTAGGATTTTTAAGTCAAAAGTGAAATAGAATCATAAAGTAAAGTGCAAAATTAATAGTCTTCCCCCTTTGTGCTTAGAGACTCATAAGCACATGGGACCACTTTCCAAGGTACCCAAATCCCATGATTCACAAGTAATCTTGACTTGAATTTGAGATGAAGAATATGAGAGTGATGCACTACTTCTTGGGACAAAGTATGACAAATGACCTATAAGATTTTCCTGAGTCAAGGGTGAAAATATTAAAGAAGTTCGATATGTAGCCAGATACAAAATCCACTGTGTTGGATTTAAAGAAGAAGATTGATGATGATTAGAGGCGAGGGGCGATCCACTTAGTTGATTGGATAATTGATGTATCCAGTCAACACTAGACTTGATTCATACCATGCAATCAATGTGCCTAGTCATTTTGTGAGTCAACTAAGACACACTCACTAGACAAACAACAAAACATATGGTAGGATATATACAACCTGCAGGTTGGATATGGCCTAAGATATGCCTCCGGTATAAACTTGAGTTCTTAGGGATATGCCGTCTGATTGAAGATGGAGTGAACCGAAAAAGCATCCGGTTGATGTTCTATGTGGGATTTTTCATGGTTTCCCTAATCACGTGAAACAAAACTTCTGTAGCCTTGAGTACCGAGGAGGCAGAGTATATAATAGTGAGTGTTTGAAGCAATGTGGCTTCACAAACTTACAACGAGTGCCTGACCATGATATGGATCCTATGATGATAACCAAAATCCGTGACTAAATCTCTTTGAGAACCCAATGTTTCGATGGATCAAAGAAATCGATAAGATGAAATATCCTTATTTAGGAGATATGATCTTGAGGAAATTATTACACATGTAGTACCTTCCTACGCATGAGCATGTTGCAGATATATTCACCAAATCAACTTCATGAAGAATGGCTCCCTAGTTGAAAGGGAGTGTGGCCGATAACTCCGACCAAGACAAAATTCAAAATACATCAGTGTGAGACATGATAAGGAATGCCTCTAGATGAAGGAGGGAGTGTTGATGGATAAGCTATGGGAGACATCCTCCAAATTACAAACCCATGAGATGTGGAACATAGTAGCTTGTGAAGTCTTTCTCTCGACTTACAAACCTAAGAGAGAAATCCCTAAGAAGGGTATGTGGTTCTTGCACAGAGGCAGACCTAGAATACAGGGGGTATTTTCCTCCATTCAAGGTGAGAAGAACTCAGGATGATTATCTAGTGGAAAATTGATCTGTTGAGTTAGGACTACTGTGGTTGAGCACAATATGAACATGTGAAATCCCAAAGTGTTAGGTGCCGATCATGAGAGCAGAAATGAAGATGATGTATTATCCTCCTACGAAGCGAGTTGGCTGAGAGAAAGAATCCCGGATATTCCCACATTGTGTGGCGGTGGAAATCGTATCTACCTAGAATGGGCGTACTGTGGGCCGATCAAGGGGTGAGCGATGTGAACTGGTTCTTCGTGTAATGCGGTGGTCGAGCTGACATCCCTCTGGATGTGTCCCTAGTGGATGATCATTAGTGGTTGTATCTGATCCCTTGCTATATATTTTTCAAAGTCATACGCATGTAATCCTAATGGTTATATAAAAGTGCAATTATTACATATTAATGTGATTAATAATAAATGATAGTGTATTAATATTAATATTAATTATAATAATGATAATAATATATTATAAAGTGACTTAGAGGTCATTTATGTTGATCGATAAAACATTGTTGATTGGACTAGTCTAATATAAGTAAGGGATGCTTCCCCATTATGGAATCAATCTTCCTTGTGATTTGGAAATTTAGCAAACACATCTACTTGGAAAAAGGTGGGAACCTCTCTTGGGAGCTAGTATTCTAGGGTTTGAAGCACCCTCTTTGTGTAGTACTTCAGGCTTATCTTAGTGGAGGTCTTTCTCTTGAAGAATATAGCAAAGGATTTGGATGTATTTTCTTCCTTGTTGAGAAGGGTTTCCCAGGGATACTTCTTTGTTCTTGTCATGGTGTTTCTTCTTCAGTCTTGGTTGTTGCAACATTATTTTTTATAGTTAAGTGAAATGTTAAAATGGAATAAACTTCATACTTAACCTAACCTTGAAAAATAAACTTGGTATCGGAGCATAGTTCTTGAAGAACCCATTGCAAAGCTACAAACTTTTATGTCTCCTCTTTTTCAAGAACTGTACGACCCTCTTGGGGTTTCCAGAAAATTTGTATGGCCTCCTTCTCGATTGGTGATTCAGCCCTTAATACTTGGCCGTTGGGGATACTTTTGGCATATAATAGTACGACATCTTCCAATGCATCTCGGAGACTCTCGGAGTGACATTTTGAGCATTTTGAATTTTTTGGCCCCAGGGTTTCGCAAATTTTCTGCAGAAATTTCAGAAAATCAGTTTTAGGGTTTCTACAACACATTCAAAAAGTTATACAACTCACCAGTATTATTGTGACCCTCTTAAGGCTTATTGTTTGCAATCATAATTCCAACGAAACCTAAAAGTTCTAGCCTAGCCTAGTCGTTAGGTTTTTCTAGCATAGTTGACAAAGGGTTTGTGAAGAATCTAAAATTATGATGGAAGATAAGGTTGATGGATCAAGCAATTTCAAAGTTCTTGAAAGACAAAGCTTCAGAGGAAAAGGAATTAATTCTTGAATTTAAGACCAAAAGGGGACTGCTAGAGACAACTATCAATGAATGGAAGGAAGATGGCGTCGGGACAAGGAAGCCAATCACCTACTGAAGCCCTCACTTTGAAGGGCCACCTTCAAAATAACAAAGATGACAAAAGATGACATTCCTTCATTATCTTCTTCATAAAGGTCTTGAAGATAGATATCAGCAAAACCATTGAGAAGAAATCATGCTCCGGCAGCCGGTATGCTTGTATATATTTTCATCAATGCAATTGCGGGGAGGAAGGAACCTTGGTAGAAGTCATGGATCGAGAGAGGAATCTCGGTACATTCAGGAAGAAACAACACACAAGTAAGACTGAGGTTTGATTGTTGTAAGTATCATTCCTCTAACCTATATTTCTAAATTTTGCTACATTACAAATAGTTGTTGTAGGCAATGTTCCTTAAAATGTTTTGATTCTAGTGATGTACTCACTATTCTCCTTTAGGATATATTCTTGTGTAGGTTGTTTTTTTTTCTTGTTCCGGATAGGTTAAAAAGAAAAAGATGCTTCTCCTTGAGGAGAGTCACTTCAGCTCAAAAAGACCAAAAGCAATTAGAAAGAAGAATAATAGAACCATCATTTGAGACAACCAATGCTACAAATCATGATGAGGAATGCTTCTAGGATTCCATGGGAAGAAACATGCATGACCACCTGTAATGTGAGAACAAGAGTCTTCATTGGACTTTGAAAAACATAACTCTAGAAAAGTATTCCTTATGAAGCGATTGAGCACTTAGGTTTATTTGGATTTCAATGTATTTTCATGTACCCAAAGAGAGAGAACCAAGATAGATCAACTAGGGAAGAAGGATAGAGTGAATCTTCAAAGACATCCCTAGTGAAAGATTGGGGTCATGAGAGGCGTTGTCCTTGAAGAAGAGACAAATTTTCAAAGACCTAGAAGGAGAATCTTTGGAATGGGAGATTGATGGTGAGACAACACCTTCTCCCCTTATCAATTCAGAGGGAGACAGTCATTAATTTAGGTTATCCAGTTTCTCTCAATTTGATGTTCGAGGAGATATTGTGGTGGGGCATAAAATGCCTACCTCGACTCACTCTGCAACAAGAGAACCTTGTCTTAGAGAAGCAATAAAGAGCGGTATAGAAAGATGCCATAACAGAATAATACTAGTATATCAAAGAATGATGCATAAGATATTATTCAGAGGCCAAAAGGGAAGTCTGTGGTAACTTCTAGGTGGATCTATATGATCAATCATACAATTGATGAAAGTGTCAAAATACAAAACTAGATCTATATCCAGAGTTTTCTCACAAACAGAGGAAGTTATCTATGATGAGACACTTGATCGGTGAACCCTATAGAAATTCCATCTGTACCTCCATCCATGTGTTGCAAACTATATCAGATAGATATATTTATTCTTGATAAGTTTGGATTTAAATAAAGAGTGTTGATCAAACCTATATCATTATAGTGTACATGACGAGAGCCTGATCCTGATAACTTATTCATAAAGCCTTTTTGTTGAAATATCACAGGGTCCTATGAGTCTTCCACCTAAGGTATGTCCTTCACCTTAGTGGGGCTCTAAGTTTCAACTGTATGGATTTGTCTTTTTTTGCTGTTTTAGGATAGCAAGCAGTCATCCCACTTCTGCTCAATGTTTTGGTTAAAATTGTTTGTTTTAAGGTGCCCTTGTAAGTATTTTCTTATCTAAATGTTAGCACATGAAATATAACCAAAACACATAACACTACCTCTATATCTTTAACTTCAAAATGTTGATCTACTTCTAAGAATGCATAAATTTGACACATAGAATTTTGGTCAACATGACCTTGGATAAAACACCCTCGAGGAAAACAGGTTTAGGATATATGTCTATATAATTATGATAAAAGAAAGAGATACAACAAGTAATACAGCTGTGGAGCCTATATGCATAGCAATATCCTCACAAGCCTTGCCACAAGAGATCAGAGAGATGTGCCCAAACTCAGGTGTGCTCTCTACCTTTGTTTCTCTCTACACTGAAGTGAAGAACTCTAGCTCATCTTTGACCCAATGAAGATATCCCTCCACGGGAATGTTCTCTCCTGTGCTGCCACTCCACTGAAATTGACATAACTTTATTCTCAAGAGATATACTACCCGGTGTCCAACCTCATAGGTGCGCCCTCCTCATAGGAGATATGATCACCATCAAATAACAGAGACCAAAGTTGGATATCTCTCACCATGAAAGCATGCCCCCTCCCTCTAGCCTACTCATGCAACTGACCTCATATCAAGGCTCCAAGTCCTCCTCTCTTGGTGATAAAATCAGGGATACAAGTGCACCTCCTCTCCTAGATGCACCCCTCCTCCATATAAAATGCTCCCTCCAAGAAATAGAAACTAACACTCCATGGATATTCTCTCCATCCAAGCTCAAAGTAGCAAGAGCTTCCTCCTCAAACTCTCAGGGGTTTGTCTCAAACCCTCATCAAGTGCGCCCTCCTCTCAAGAAATGCGCCCAAGTGTTTTTATTCTCTTCCTCTCCTCACTCAACTTTCTCAAGTGACAAGTGAGCCTCTTCATTGCGCTTTTTGCCTCCTTTAGCCTCCTTTGGAAAATCCCTAAAAGATCAATGGCCTAAATCCAATCTGTGGAAGTCCTAATCAATGGTGAAATCATCCAAAAGAAATATCACTGAAACCCACTTTCCTTGGTCTATCTATTAATTCACCCACATTGTGAATTAATTGTCACTAATCTTGAAGTGACATATTTTACTTTTGACTTAAATATCCTAAGTCAAAGTGAAATTAGAATCATAAAGTAAAGTACAAGGGTAATATTCTTCCCCTTTGTGCTTGAGAGACTCATAATCACATGGGGACCACTTTCCAGGTACCCAAATCCCAACACTCCCTCTTAGAGGGAAGGTGATGATCACCACCAATATCATCCCTATAGTGGACATGGTTTCCTCTTAGCATATGCTTGGTGAGTATGGTTGTACCACGATCGCTGAAAGTGGACTCTGTAACAGATCTACTCAATATGTATGATCTATAAATGGCTTGACTCTCCATCTATCCAAGTTCATCTAGATCTCGGCATCACACTTAAGATCTCCACCTTGGTCTCCACCAAGGATTTCCACCTACTCTTGGCCTCTCACCAAGGTATCCCTCTTGGTCTCTCACGAGATTCATGAACTTGGCCTCTACATCATGTCACCTCCACACAGAAGTGGATCCATAACCTAATATTCCCATCTCAGGAGCTATGAGGCTCAAGCCTCCATGGTTGCCTGTTGCTCATCCTCATCGACCTATAATGAACTGAAGTTGTAGCACCAACTCTCTATCTGCTTAGTTCTAAAGCTGTAGCCTCTTGGGTCACCCCACTCGATGATGTCTAGGGACACTAGAGTCTCATCATATATGAATCTTTGTTACTGAGTTAATGGTCATCATCAACTTTGTCTCCCCATCTAGTGTCGGATGGTGTAATAGAAGACAAGTAGTCACGAATGCACCATGTCTCCTGGCTGATCACCTAAACTCTATCTCCTTGTTGTGTTGTTGACACATCACCAGCCCTTCTTCTTCTTGGGACATTGTCCTGAATAGTGACCCATATCCTTACAAGAAAATCATCTCAATGTGTTCATGTCTCTCCTCTTCCCACTGTTTCTGCTGCTCTCTCCTCCCTATGATGGGGCCCAAAACTTGGCACTCGTGACCTCCATGGTTGGTCTTCTTCTTCTTTCCCTTTGTCCAAGAGAAAGGTCCTCAACACAAAACTAATTGTTGTTGTGTAGAAGCCTCAAATGCAAGCCTAATCTCCTCCTCTGGGCGAGGAGTCATCAAGCATCCTCTCCATGTGGCGTGACCTCCATGGCAGCAATTCCCGTACAAATGGACCCTGCAGTTTGGTGAAGTTATTCATAGCTTGCTTCACCAAAGATTTAGGGTTCACAACATCTCCAATGACTACAAGATTGTCTCTAATATGTGTGTATATGAGAATGAATTAGCTGACTCATCCTCGAGCATGTGAATTCCCACAGGTGGAACATGAAGAACCATCTTCAGGTTCTCATTAGATATCTTCGTACAACTTGCACATATATACTTACATATCAAATGCATATATATATGATCTTCCCAGAGTCAAGTGGAATAATGTGATCTCCATGATATCCTACAAATGATATGATCCTCTTGGCCTTGTTGTTCCTCTCCCTGTATCCTGCCACCAAAGGCGTTAGTAGTGGCGAGTTGGAGGAACAACTACCTCGAGATATGTCCCATATCTAGAGTCCTCTAAGATAGAACATCCATCCTCACCTTCAAAGGCGACCAATTTCTAGCCCCAACTAACCTGTCCTCAACACGCATCTAAGATACTGACATGTGTCTGCTACGCTCACTTTGATGCTCCAAATGCAAAGGAACCTTGCCTCACTCCTATCAACATGAGTGTGAAAGAGACAGCGAAACAAAACCTCACTCCTAATGCGTTAGGTGTGAAAGAGTTCAAACTCAACCTCCTCCATGTCCACCACGAGGTGTGAAAGGGTTGTCCACAATTAATCAAAATCATCCCGACAAACTAGCTCTGGCAGATTACAAACCTTTTGTAAATTGGTTGTCAAAATGTCTAAATCTGAACTATCCAGCTGAGATGTGGTACCTTCGGATCTTCTTTTACCCAATTTTTGAATTGTAAACTTGTTGTCCAAAATAGCCAATAAATCTGATATAAAAACTCACAAAATACATACAAAGTGCTCCGTCAACGAAGTCCTATAAGCCACCTTTGGCTCGTGCCGTAAATCTGAGGTCCTATGGGTTGATCCAGTTTTATGGTGAGAACAAAATACTGATTATTAATAGGTTCTTAACACAAAATATGAGGGAATCTTGATGAAATTGGTTTTCTATTGATAAGGAAATAAGCTTCTATAAAAGCGTAAAATGCAGTGGAAACAAGCTTGTTGGAATGGTGGTGACTTATCTCTCTAAGAAGAGATGTGAATACTACGCTCATTCACAAGAATATCGATACAATGAATCTATGAAGGCCTTTTACAATAAGCAGGAATGTCAAAAACCCTATGCAGCCAAAAATCTAACCCTAGAGATGAAGCGTAAAGAAGTCATGGGCCGTCAGAAGTTAGTATCCAACTTCTGAGGTCATTAACTTTTGCAAATGATCTTGTTTTAGGTGTATGATAGCTTGTTGGAAAGGCATCGTTGAGGAGATTCATTTGGGGACATCAATGATGCCTTTCAATTTTGTTTTCAGAAGCTTCAATCTGAAAACCTTCATTTAGGCCCTACCAAAATGTTGGAAGTTAAAATTGCTAAAAATAGTAAATTACCAAAATTGCCGAGAAAATTGTTTTTGAGCGAGTTGGAAAGGTGGGTGGTCACGGGCCTTACCTAGATCATAGGTTTCCACCTAATTTCTGTCATTTACCTTAGTGTGGCCCTAATTTTCAACGGTATGGCTATCTTCTTTTTTTTTTAGGACAGCAAACAGTCATACCACTTTCTACTCAATGTTTTAAAGGTTAAGTGCTCATACAAGTGTTTTTCTTATCTCAATGTTTGAACATGAAATATAACCCAAAATTTTTATATAACTTACTACCACTCTAGATGGCCCCAACTTTAAAATGTTGATCTACACTTCTAAGCGTGCATAAATTTGGCTTACAAGTATTTTTGGTCAACATGACCTGGATAAACCCCCCCAGGAAAAGGTTTGGGATATATGTCTATATAATGATGATCAAAGTAAGAGATACAACAATTAATACAATACAATGGAACTTGTATACATAGCAACCTCCTCCTGAAGCCTTTCCTGAGATCGAGGAAAGTGTGCCCCAAACTCAGAAGTCTCTCTTTGTTTGCTCCTCTGGAGGTAGGCGCTCTAGCTCCTCTTTGAACCAATGAATAAATACTTCCATGGGAATGTGCTCTCCTGTGCTTGCCTCTCCTTAGGCGCGAACTCAATTCCTCCAAGCAAATATGCTGCAGGGTAGTTGTCCAGCTTTAATCCACAAGTGTGTGCCCTCACTCAGCGGATACCAGTCACCATTAAGTACTTGAGGTCGAAACAGGATATCTCACCATGAAAGCATGCTCCCTCCTTCTAGCCTCCTCATGCAACTAACCTCATCTCAACGCTCCAAGTCCTCCTCTCCCTGGTGAGAAAATGAAGGATACAAGTGCACCTCCTCTCCTAGATGCCTCCTCCATATAAAATGCTCCCTCCAAGAAACAGAAGCTATGGCTCCATGGATATGTTCTCCATTACGAGATCAAAGTAGCAATGTCTTCCTCTTCTCAATCTCTCAAGGGTTTCTCTCAAAACCCTCATCATCAAGTCATCCTCTCCTCATGAAGTGCACCCTCCTCTCTTCTCCAAAACTCACAAGTGAAGAATGAATCTCAAAATTACACTATATACCCTCCTTTAGCCTCTTTTTTCCAATCCCTAAAAGATCAATGTCTAGATCCAATCTAGCCAAGTCTAATCAATGGGTGAGATCTCATCCAAGAATCTCACTAAGGAAACACACTTCCCTTAGTTGCTTTATGTCTATTAATTCACCCACATTGTGAATTAATTGTCATAATTGTAAGTGACATATTTCACTTTTGACTTAAATCTCCTAAGTCGAAATGAAATTAAATCCTCAAAATAAAGTACTAGGGTAATAATCTTCCCCCTTTGTGCACTACTTCTTGGGACAGAAATTATGACAAATGACCTATAAGATTTTCGAGTCAAGGAAAATATAAAGTAAAATATTAAAAAAATTGATGACATAATGAAAAATCCACCATGTTGGATTTAAAGAAGGCTGTCTGATATTGATTGAGGCGAGAGTGATCCCACAATGGTGGATCACTAATGTATCCAGTCAACACCAGAATTGATTCATGATACCATCGCATTAAATGTGCATAGTCATTTTCATCCAGAGTCAGACAGACTCAATAGACAAACAACAAAACATGTATTGAGATATATACAAAACGGAGTTGGATATGGCCTAAGATATACCTCAAGTATGAACTTGAGAGTTCTGCGGGGATATAGCAGATTCATATTGAGCAGAAAATATGGTGAACTGGAAAAGCACATCCGGCTGATGTTCTGTTGTGAAGTTTTCCATGGTTTCCCTAATCGTGAAACAAACACGTATTGCTTAATGAGTACCTGAGGAGGCAAAGTATAAGCATCCAAAGTGTGTGAAGCAATGTATTACATGAGATTACGATAGATTTACTTGACCATGAGATGGATCCTATGATGATAACGATCAAATTGGTAAATATCTCTTTGAGAAACCAGTGTTTCATGATGGATCAAAATACGATAAGTTGAAATATCCTTATTTCATAAATATGATGTAGAGGAAAATAGTAAACATGCAGTACCTCCCTACACATGAACAGTTACTTGGATTTCTTCACCAACTTAACTTCGTGAGGAATGGATCCCTAGTTTAAAGGTGTGGCAGATAACTCCAGCCAAGACGAAATTCAAAATACATCCGTGTGAGACTTGGCATGATAAATAGTGCCTCCTAGCTATGGGGAATGTTGATTAATGCGACTATGGAGAAGTCCTCCAGCATTACAAGCACATGAGATTTGGAACGCCTACAGAATCTATGGAAGTCTTTCTTAACTACAAATTTGAGAGAAATCCCCTAAGAAGGTGCGATGTGGTTCTGCTTGAGCCAGTAGAGCAGTGAGAGATGACCTCCTCCATTGAGAGAGTTGAGAAGAACTCAGGATGATTATCCGGTAGAAAAGTGATGTTGAGTTGGGGCGTGCATGTGGTTGACTTCAGGTGAGCACGTGTGAAATCCCAAAGTGTTGGAGTTGCATCATCATGAGAACATAAATGAGATGATGTGTTAGCCTCACGGCGTGAGGTTAGATGATATGTAAACCTAATAGTTATATAAAGGGAAGTGCGATTGACTACCTTAATAGGATTAATAACTGAAGTAGTAATTAATATTAATATTAATATTAATTATAATAATAATAATATATTATAGTAAATGTGACTTAGATAGGTTGGCCCTATTGAGCCAATAGACGTCCTTGTTGATTGGACAAGTCTAATATAAATGTGGATGATTCCCCATTGTGGAATCATATCTTCCTTGAGAGTTTGGAAATTTCAGAAAACACCACTTACTTGGGAAAAAGGTGCTTTTACCTCTCTTGGGGTTTTTATTCTTCTAGGGTTTTCATAGCACCATCTTGTGTGCTAAGGAGTTTGTATCTTGGTGGAGTCTTTCTCTTTAGAAGGAATATAACAAAGGATTGAGTAGTATTTTCTTCCCTTGTTGAAGGGTTTCCCAAGATACTTCTTGTGTGTTATTGTGCATGGTGTTTCTTCTTGTGATCTTGGTTGTTGTTGCTAGCACTAGGAGTCACCTTCAAATTTCATGGAAGGAAAACCCAGTACCCATCAAGTTATAAGTGAATGTAGGGTGTTTAAAGGGTCAAATAAAAAAGGACTTAAGTGATAATGTTCCAACTCAGAAATAGGGCTAGAATACACCAACAATTACGTTTTTGGCTAATTTCAATCAGTAGTTTGAGAATAAGTATGAATAGAGGGAAGACATGGGCAGAAAAGTGTAGGGGTTGTTGTAAACATCGAGTCTACAAAGAGCCTAAGGAGGAAAGTTCTTAACACAAGATCTTCTTGGTAGAGAAACTAAAGAAGCTAAATAAACATCATGATAACATAATGATCAAACTTCCATCATAGCATCACCACAATCATTCATGTGAATCATTCAAAGCATGAACACTTATGTTAGAAGCAAATAGGCTAGAAGAGAAGCTGGTTGTATTAGTAAAAAGTTCTTAAGTCCAGTACATCACTTGATCACAGTTACTTCATCAAAAATATTACAATATAGAGCCTTGCTCATATGCGAACCTACCGAAATGATCTATCTATTTTATATAACAAAGGGAGCCTTGTTGGGTACAATCACAAAAGCCTCCTTCTCTTGAAAAACTCTAAACATTTATTTTTTCTCTAACAACTTATCTAACCATCTATGCTGTAAAACAAAAAAATGTTGGTTACTAATCATGAAGTGGCGAATTGATTCCTTTTGTTGTGTAGCTCCTTGTTTTCCATGTGTCCTTTAAAGCATGTGGTTGTCTTCATAATTCCATTTGTTGCTTCTCCATCTTCATCATCAATTTATCAAAATTTGTTAGCTTGGGTATCCCTAAGATCCCTGGTCTTGATTGGCTGACTTCTTTAAGGTGAAAATAAATTGGCATACACTACAGGGAAAGGTAGGGCACAGCAGGTAGCGTCATTGTCTTTTATATGTGTCTGAGACTCTTCTCTACTGTACAGCTGTGGTAGCTCACGGGAGTAGTTCCCTGTCTTGCACTGTGTGCAAATATGTACCCTCTATGAAATATTCGGTAGCACCATTAGGTAGCGCCTCTATGTTGCACCTGTGTGCCAATTATTTTCCCTCCTATGAAATATTAGGTAGCTCCACTTATGTTGTGTTTGTGTGTAGGTTTGGGTAGCATTAAAAAAATGCAACACCTTTAATCCTTGAACATGTACAGAGTTATTTATGGTTTTTCATGATGACCAAACCATTTTAATCAAGAGCCTTGACTTCACAATAGGTAGTGCCTTCTACCAAATGGGAAGCTAGCACTTAGAAAAACCCAAACCCAAATAGTTAAGTGCTTAGAAGCATGTATAAATGGTAGAGATAATATTTGCATAATGGTTAACCCTTCCAAAAAGATGCATCCTCAAAAATGGGTCTTACCATTACCAACTATTTTAATGTTCAACATAACCTCATACTCTTTCTGGTAGAAGAGGATCTTCAATTGACACAGCAGACTTCTTCTTCTTGGCATTTAAAAGCTTCTTTAATTGTGGTTGTGCTCCCCTCTTATTTGTTGGTTTATTAAATTTTCAGTGGCGACTTCAACCAACAACACTTGTAAATTCTTTTGGGCTACCTCATCTTGAAAATTATGCAACTCTGCATTTAGCTTCATGTTCTGAGATTGGAAGCCAATGTTCTGTAGATTTCTTTGGGCTACCTCATCTTGAAAATGCTTCAACTCTGCATTTAGCTTCATGTTCTGAGATTGGAAGCCAATGTTCTACCTATAGAGGTTCTTAAGTTGTCTATGAAGGGGCTAGGCCCTTCTTGCTGCAAACCTTGCCAAGTCAAGGGTGTGACTGTAGCCATCCATAAGCTCTGTCATCTTCGCTCTGTCAGTCATGGATTCCTTTTTCAATTTAGCCACTTCTTTTCTTGCATATTTAAGATTCCTGATAAGTCTCTTGAAAGTTTGATTGTCAGGAGGAGCAGTGTTATGCACAGTCGCAAGAGATTTTTTCTCAGTCTCTTCTTCTACCTGTATGGGAAATGTCTTATCCACCTCATCAGGTTTATGGGTGGTTTTTGTCTTACCTTGCTTCCTCTGCACAATGGTTTCTTCAATTCTTATCACATGCTCCTCAAAGTGTTTCACAGGGGTTTCCTCTTTTCTCTCCAAAGGTATTTTATTACCTTTACCTATCTTTACAGGGGCTTCTTGTTTTTCTTCCATAGGATTTTCAATTCCTTTTCCCTTCTTCTTTTGAATAGGGACCTCTGGTAAGGACCGCTCTTTGAAAACCTCCTTAGGAATTGATGACCTTGTGAAAGGTATTTTACCTTTGATTTCAACTGTTGGGGGAGAAGAGGGAAAGATAATATTATTCCCTCTCTTGGATATAGCTTTGGTGGAAGAAGGCACCTCTTCTAACTATGGTGGAGGAGGTGGTGAAAAATCTATGTGTTGAGAAGGACAAACTTCCTCCTTAGACTCTAAGACCTGCTTGTTGATCTCTATAACTTGAACAGGGGTTCTACCCTTTCTCTTCCTACTAGTTCCTGCTTTAGTAACACTGGTGGGAGTCAAAGGACTTGCCTATTGTGATTGAGGATTTGGTGTTAAATCCAACTTGAAATGACGTAACAAAAAAATGATCCCATGAAATCTCTTTCTTACCCAATTCCTCAGAGACTAGCATTCTGATTAATCCAGAGTGGAAAAGGCTAGAATCCACATCTTTAGATTTGGCCTGTATCATGTCTGACATATTACCTATACTCCTCAATAAGTAATAAGGAACATTGATCTCAACCTTACCAATAAAATGTAGCAACAACCTTATATGGTACTGGTACAAGGTGTTGAATCTCCCTTCACAAGTAAAATATCTCTGTATGATCTTCAATAATGTGTCAAATTGTTCAATCAATTGACTCCTTGGCATACTCTTGTACAAGTCATTGGCTTGATATTCAGGTTTAAAAAGATCTTTTGCATAGGCTGAACTAAAATTCATGGCTTTAAACCACCTTTCACCTGTAATGGGGATCCTTGTTCCAGCTGAGATAGAGGCTTCAGTGACCTCAAACTCCAAATCACCAACCTTGGTTTTCCTACCATCAAATTGCAATGAAAATTGTCTTGCTACCTCTGGATCACCTCTCTGCATGTTCTAACAGAAGGAGAGGCACCCTACTCTTTGAAAGGCCTCTCTTGCCATGGGCTCTGTATCAAAAAGATGCATGTCCACGGGTTCTGTCATAACCACCTTGCCACCTTTGTGTGTCTTCCTCGATTGAGGAGTCTCCATGGCTCGGAATGAGTATTTTTGAAAGTCTTAAGGGGTGGTAACGATCAGGAAAGCTTTGAAAAGGTCTTCAAATAGATAAGGCTGACACTTTTACATAGACTGATGCTAGTAAGCCAAGCTAGACTTTAGGAATTAAACCCTTAGGCTTGTACAAGTATTTTGGAGTGTAAACAGTGAGGAGGTAGTATGAATTTGGCCCTCTGCAATTGAGTGAAAACACCAAACCCCAAGGTGAAAGGAAGCAAGGAAAACAGAGATTGTTTGAGCACTGCCTCTGGGTAGCACAATGCATACACAAAGGATAGGTTATTTACAGGCTTGCGACTTTAATGGTTAAAGAAAACAACAGTGACCAAACCATAGATACAGGCAAAGAAATTTACAGGTCCGAAGAGGAGAAAAACAAGGTTACCATGCAAATATGGATCCCTTACTACTGTGAAAGCTTAGTAAAACAAAAACCTGAGCACAAATTTCCTATGAAAATTAATACGTAGAGGAGGTAACATGGGATACCTATGCAGTAGACACCTGTTGATATCTTCAATGCAAAATTAGGATGAACTTTGAGAAAACCTTGGCCCTGGAATCTTTCTCAACATCAGATTTGGTTGACATGCGGTCGCTTGATCAGAACTTGTGAATTTGCGCAGCGCATCACTGTTGAGATTTTCAAAATTAGAAGTCGTTACCAAGGCTCATAAATGAAAGATCTTTGAAGGCGTCTTTAACCGACTTATGGCACTGAAAAAAAGGGATATGACATTAGTCGTGGCAATCATGACTTGATGTGGAAGTATGACGAAATGGATAGGTGCTACGGAACTGCCTGATGAGTAGGTAGTGTTTCCAATTCAAAAAATGATTAGATAAGTAAGCGAGGACGATGAGGCATGCCTATGAGTTCATGAGTGAGGAGAGAGGAGTGTCACATCAACCTAGTCATGGGAGGGATCAACCTAGGGACAAGTCATGAAGGGGACCAAAATTAGTCATGAGCTAAAATGGTTCAAGGATCAAAAACCAATTTGAGGATCAAATAAGAGCTAAGACTCAAAAACTTTAATCATTTAAGGGGTCCTACCAAACAAAAATTTTAAAGGGATGAGACTTTTAAAATAAAAATTAAAATCTAAGGCTTGAAAAAGATTGAAAACAAACTAAAAGACCCAAGGCAACTTGGTGCGATAACATTGGCTCCACAGGGGATGGCATGCCCCCTACGCACTGCCAAGAATGAGTATATATAGTGACTTATCCTAGGGCTATGGGGTCATTTATTGAAACAAAAAATAAAAAGAGAATGATATTTACAATGACTTGAAGAGCCACTCAAGCCTCAAGCAAAGTAATTTTTCAGGAAATGCCCATTGACAGGGCCACCAAAAACCTCTTCATTCTCTATATTTTGCAACTTGAAAGTGTTATTAGAGAATACCTCAGAGATTTTGAAAGGACCGATCCATAAATATTCAAATTTATCGTTCTTGCCTTTATCTGCTTTGGTGCATCCCTGTTGAGCACCAGATCGCCCAATTGAAAGTCCTATTTGTTCACCTTTTTGTCTAAAGCATGTTTGATCTTCAGTTGATGGTCACCTGCTTTGTCTACAATCTGCTCTCGGTTCTGTTGCACTTCAACCAGTTACTGAATCCTTCTGATCATATGATCAGTTTCCCCTTGATAATCTTGGAAGAATTTTTCCACAGGTAAGGCAAGTTGAGAAGGAAAAACTGCCTCAACTCCATACACTAGCTGGAAAGGGGAAAGTTCCAAGGACCTTTTCACTGTCACTATGTCAGCCCATAGAGAAAATTTGAGTTTCGAATCCCATGCCTTTTTGTTACCCTCTAACAGCTTTTTAATGATCTTTATAATGCTTTTGTTCGAGGATTTTGCAAGCCCATTTCCCTTCACTTAGTAAGGGGTGGAATGAATCAAAGTGATCCCAAACTATTCACAGAATTGAATCAATGGTTCAGCCTTGAATGATGCAGCATTATCAGTGATGATTCTGTCAGGACACCCAAACCTTGCTATGATGTCTTCCAGGAAACCAATGATCACTTTGTGTGAAGCATTCCTTGTGGGAATATCTTCAATCCATTTAGTAAAGTAATCTGTAGCAGTCAGGATCCATCTATGTTGACCACTGGAAGCGAGATGGATTTCCCCGATAAAATCTAGGCCCCACTGCTGGAAGGGTCCTGAGGCTGCCACGGGCTTCAATGGAAAAGACTTAATCTGTTGCTTTACGGAGAACTTCTGACACTTAGCACAGGCTCTGATCTTAGAAAAAACACCAGTGAAAAAACTGGGTCAGAAGTATTGAGCTCTGAGGATCTTGTATGCCGTGGTTCTCCAATAATGATGCTCCCCCCATAAACTGTCATGAAAATTAGACATAATATTTTGGGCTTCTTAGGGGTCGAGGCATCTCAAAAGAACTCCTAATGGATCCTTCCAATACAAAATTTGATCAACAAGGCAATACTTTATTGATTTCATTTTTAAGGCCCTCACCTTGTTCTTTTCCATACCACTTGGAGGCTGTAAGTTTTGCAGAAAAAATATAATTTCCTTGTACTAGCTGCAATTTTCCAATGTAGAAATGACTTGAGGACCTTTATCAGTTATCTCATCCTGTTGATTTTTTGAACATGAGTGAATGAAATTCCCCCCCAATGCTGAGCAATTTGATTTAGCCAAGAGCTTAGCTAAATCCTGGCCTTTAACCAATTTTGTGGGCCTAATCTCCAAATCAAATTCAAGTAGTTTAGAAATCCACTTGCGTCTTTTTCCGTCTATATCAGGTTGAATAAGAATTTCTTTTACAGTAGTTGATGGGGCATAAGCAATAACTCTTGAATGCAGGACATAAACTCTGAAGGACTTAAGAGCTTTAACCAATGCATAGGCTTGTTTTTCCATGATGTCATACTTAAGCTCAGCATCTCTCAGTGCCCTACTAAAAAAGGAGATGGTTTGCTCTAAGCTTTCTACATTCTTCTGCAATAGGACTGTTGCTACTGTATCAAAGGAGGCAAAAGAAAAAATAAGAAAGCCCTTGGAGTAGTCAGGGCTGACAAGAACCGGAGCTTCAGTCAAGGATTTCTTTATTTGATCAAAGGAATCACAAGACTCAGCAGTCCATTTGATTTCACTATCTTTCCTCATCATAGTTGTGATATACTTGACCAACTCAGCAAAATTTGACACAAATATTCTCAAAACATTGATCTTTCCCAGAAAATATTGTACCTTTTTTTTAGATCTAGGAAGTGACAAAGTTTGTATAGCCTCAACCCTGCTGGAATCAATCCTTACCCCTTCAGCTGACACAATATGCCCCAATAATTTTCTTTCTTTCATGGAAAACAATGATTTTTTTGGATTCAAGGAGAGGCCAAATTTTCTGCATTTCAAGAAAAAAATTCTTAAGTGATCATAGTGTTCTTTGTCAGACTGAGAGTACATTGTTATGTCATCTAAATAGATAACAGCAAACTTATCCTTTTCTCCAATAAATGCTATGTCCATAGCTCGCTGAAAAGTTTCCCCTGTGTTCATCAAACCAAAGGGCATCTTGGCGTACATAAATGTCCCCCAAGGAGTGGTGAAGGTCATCTTCTCCCTGTCTTCTGGAGAAATAGATACCTGATTGTATCCAGAAAATCCATCAACCATAGACATCCTGGTTGCTCCTGTCACCTTCTGTAATATGTGCTCCATCTTGGGTAAAGGATCATTATCCTTCTTTGAGCTTCTATTCAGATTTCGGAAATTAACACAAAGTCTGATTTCCCCATTCTGTTTTCTTACTAGGGCAAAATTGGCTACCCATTCAGAATACCTCAAAGGAATGATAATTTTTGCATCTAAAAGATTCTTAACTTCTTTCTCCATGACAGGAAGCAACATAGGATTGATTTTCCTCAACTTTTTCCTGAAAGGTTTCGTGTTTTCTTTTAATGGGATCTTTTGCTCTATTATGCTTGTGTCATAAGTTCTGAGATATTCATAGGTCCAAGCGAATACATTAGCAAATTCCTTCAACAATTTAGTATATTCTGCCCTCTTCTCTTCTGATAGGCTGCTTGAGAGTTTGACATATTTTGGATCCTTTTCAGTGCCCACATTGCACTCAGTTATATCAGCATCATCAGTGGATACCTTCCCTTTCAATGCCACGTCATTCCCATCAAATAATCTTTCCAAAGGAACTAGTCCCTTTGGTATATGATTGCTAGGTAGATGCACAATATGATGATTAGCAATTTTATTGAGGAAAACATCAGCATGAGGAGTGATTTTTGAATCATGATCCTGATCAATGTGTAATGAAAAAAATTCATCAACAGTCTCAAGAAAATTTTTAAGTCCTAGATCATCTTTGAACAGCTTCCAATATTTTACATTGTCCGGTATAGAAGGCTTGTATTTGACTTCTACATCATACTTGAGTTTTGGTGGTATAGGAATTCTGAAGTTGCTTGCTGATACAGCCAAAGAATCATCCATAGTATTCTCTTCTCTAGGAATAAATGATATATTAAAAGCAGAGAAAAAACTGTCCACCAAATCTCATACTTCATTTATGTAAGATCTAAGCCTAGGATGCTTTGTTTGATAAAGATTTTTAATCTGATGGACTATCAATTCAGCATCCCCAAATACTGTCAGCTCTTCTATCCCCATGTCTTTAGCTACCCTCAAACCCAAGAAAAGAGCCTCATACTCTGCCACATTATTTGTAGTCTCAAATTCTAGTTTATATGACAAAGATATAGTTTCTTGAGTTGGTGAGATAGAGATCACCCCAGCACTAGCACCTTCCTTGGAAGAGGCTCCATCAAAGAACATCTTCCAGACAGAAATGGTTATAAGAGGCTCTTCAAAAAATTTGATGGACTTTTTTTTGGTTTCTAATGGGGCTTTCGGGGCATCAGTGAGCTGCAAAATAGTAGATCCCAGATCTGTATCAAAATAAAAAATAGGGTGATTGGTGGGATTTGCTTCATCACTAATGATGTAAGCCAATTGAGCTTCCCTGTAAAGTCTTCTATGTTCTCCCCCAAAAATAGAAATAGTAGCATAAGAGAGATCCATCTGCAAGGTTCCCCCAAGTCTTTTTATCCAGGATCTTGACAAGAGAATACCAAACTTGGGGGGAACATCAGCAACTAGGATATCCATAAGTATACTCTTCATGGGAAGATGAAATAAGGTCAGCACCATATCCTTAATGACTCCAAGACACTTGAATTTTCTGGAGTCAAAAGAATATAAGTCATGATAGGTCTTTGTGAATTCTAACCCAAGTTCATCCATAACAAAATTTGGCATAAGATTGTGGGATGCCCCTGAATCCATGAGACAATTGTGTAGCACCTTATCATGTATATTCAGTGAAGTATAGAAAGGTGGGGATGAGTCATCTTTGTCTTCTATCAAAGGACCTAAAATCATTGTTGGTTTTTCATCTTGCAGATTTATGGAATCAGTGGCATTTGGAGATGATTATGGCTGTAACATTTTGGATAAATATTTTTTAAAATCCTCATTTTTTATCAATTCCAAAAAAGGTACAGGGATCTTTATTTTCTGGATCTCATTCTCAAAACTGAAGAAAGAGGAAGGATTCAAAATCTCTTTGGTTTTAGTAGGAGGATTTCTCATTAGAACTTGTGGGTTTTGAGAGTCTTTTTCCTTGCTGCTCACTATCACAACCTTGGCAGAATATTCTTTCTGAACAGGATGATTAGGGGCATCAGTTTTTTCTACATTATTCTTAGACCTCAGATTATATCTACTAGGATTTTAATTTTCTTTCTCTCCCTTTCTTAACTCATTAATTTGAATATCCATTAAAGATTTCTAATAAGAGGATTGAGTCAAGTGTGGGGATGGGGAAGTATCACCTAAGCAGTGAATCTCAGGATCATCTTCAACCTCCATTTCTTCTTCATCATCCACTAAATTATTTTGTAAAGGCGCTTGTACCCTCTAATCATCTCTCTCTTTGTTTCTAGGATCCCTAGGAAATATTTGGGGAGAATTATTTGGTCTCCTATAGTTGCCTCTGTTATCATTGTTTTGATCATTTCTATATGTATGTTTCCCTTCTGATTTTAATTTCTCAATTTCAATGGAGAGATATTTTACTAATTTGGTCAGCTCATCTACTTGAGAATGGACAACAGATGAATCAGAAGTTGAAGCTTCAGCTTTGTTTTTTCTCCTATCCCTATCAGATTTTCCCCTGAGCTTATATGATGCCACTATGTTGGATTCTACTTCTAAGGCAGCATCTTTCATATGAACCAAAGAAGGTGACCTTCTTTCTCTCAAAAGGAGGCAAAATTCAGAATCAAATGCACTGGCATAAGTGATCTTTTCCATGGTTTCAGTGGGTTTGATCTCATCAAGGATCTTCTTGTACATTTTGTTAAATCTTTTAGAAAAGTCAGAGACAGACTCTCCTTCTTTCCTTTTCAAAGATCCAAATTCAGTGATGTAGTACAAAAAATCCTTTTTGTCACCCCAATGCCTCAAGAAAGCTTCATCCAATGCCTCAATACCAGTAATGGATCCAGGGGCCAGACCCCTAAACCACTTCCTAGCCTCACTAAAAAGGATTTGGACGAAAACCCTCATCCAAACATATTCATTTTCAATATTTTGGTTATCTGCATAGTTGTAGAAAGCATCAAGATGTTCCTCAGCTGTTACATCTTCTTCTCCCGTGAACTTAGGCATGTATTTCAAATAATCTCTAGGGGGAAGAGAATTCAGTGGTTGAGGTAAGAGTAGAGGAGCATATCTTGCATCCATTATGGCATACATCCTATTTGCAAGGGGGTTAACAACTGTCATTTGATTTTGGATTCTTTGTGAACAAGAAGGAGAAGGAGACTTGACTATGTGTAGAGTCGGAGAGAAAGGAACGGATGAAGGGAGGGTTTCAGTTTTCACAATAGAAGGATAAGTCTTTGAAGATGATGGTAAGGTCTGAGAGGGATATGAAGTTCCTACTTCCTTGGCGACAAAATTCTTAACAGAAAGAGGTGTAGAAAAACCTAAAGTAGGGAAATCTTCAAAACTATCAAGACTGAAACACTTCTCAATATCAGGGGAAGAGAATATATCAATGTTTTCTTCTTTCAATTCAGTCTCAAAGGAAGAGTATTCAACATGAAACTCTTCAAAATCAATCTTTTTGGATACTTCAGCAGAAGATAAAGGAATCTTACTTGATAAAATAGTTGGAGTACCAAGAGTAGAATCAGGCAACTGACAAGAAGCACTTGTAGCAGCAGTAGAAAAAAAAATTTGGGAAGCTTTTCCCTTCTTGATTATCTTCTCTAGGTCAGCCTCAGGTGGTACCAAAGGTAGTTGTGGATTTGATCTCGTATGTCTGCCTTTAGGTGCCAGAGCTGAAACAATGGAGTCGCCAGGTGTAGTCTGCCATCTTCAAAATACTGAGTTCTAATGCACCTTTAGAGCTAAAATACTATGTCATTTTGATCCCAAGGAAAAGTCTTCAAATCGTTCCCCAACAACGGCACCAATAATGTTAGCACTAGGAGTCACCTTCAGATTGCATGGAAGGCAAGCCCAATACCCATCAAGTTATAAGTGAATGTAAGGGTGTTTAAAGGGTCAAATGGAAAAGGACTCAAGTGATAATGTTCTAACTCAGATAATAGGGCTAGCATACACCAACAATTAAGGTCTTGGCTAATTTCAATCACTAGTTTGGGAATAAGTATGAATAGAGGTAAGACTTGAATGAGAGAAGTGTAGGGGTTGTTGTAAACATCAGGTCAACAAGACCATGAGGAAAGTTTCTTAACACAAGATCTTCTTGAACTGAGAAACTAAGGAAGCTAAATAAACATCATGATAACATAATGATCAAACATCCATCATAACATCACCACAATCATTCATGTGAATCATTCAAAGCATGAACATTTAGCATCATAAGTAAATAGACTGAAAGAGAAGATGATTTCTATTAGTCAAAAAGTCTTAAGTCCAGTACATCACTAGATCACAGTTACTTCATCAAAATATTACAGTATAAGGGAAACTTGCTCAACCATCTGAACCTACCAAAGAAAATGATCTATCTATTTATAACAAAAGGGAGGCAACAGCTGGAGGTATGAGCTAGTCCCCTTCCCTTGAAAAACTCTAAACATTTATTTTCTCTAACAACTTATCTAACCATCTATGCTATAAAACAGGAAAATTTTGGTGACTAATCCAACTGAAATTGAAATTGAATTGATTCCCTTTTGTTGCGCAACTCCTTGTTTTCCATGTGTCCTTCAAAGCATTTGGTTGTCTTCATAATGCCAGATGTTTCTTCTCCATCCTTCTTCACCTTCAATTTATCCAAAAGTTGTTATCTTGATCCTTCTAGATCCCTGGTCTTTATTGGCAGCTTCTTTGGGTAGCAAATCTGGGTAGCGCACTACAAGGAGAAAAGGTAGCACCTGTAGGTAGTGTCATTGTCCTGCATATGTGTACAGACTCTGCTCTCTGTGCAATATTGGGTAGCGCCTGTAGGTAGCACCCCTGTATTGCACCTGTGTGCAAACCTTTAACCTCAGTAATCTGTCAAATTGTTCAATCAATTAACTCCTTGGCATACTCTTGGACAATTCATTGGCTTGATATTCAGGTTTAAAAAGATCTTTTGCATAGGTTGAACTAAACTGCATGGCTTTGAACCGCCTTTCACCTGTAATGGGGATCCATGTTGCAGCTGATATAGAGGCTTCAGTGACCTCAAACTCCAAATGACCAACCTTGGTTTTCCTACCATCAAATTGCAATGCAAATTGTCTTGCTACCTCTGGATGGCCTCTTTGCATGTTCTGACAGAAGGAGAGGCACCCTACTCTTTGAAAGGCCTCTCTTGCCATGGGCTCTATATCAAAAATATGCAAGTCCACTAGTTTTGTCCTAACCACCTTGCCACCTTTGTGTGTCTTCCTCGATTGAGGAGTCTCCATGGCTCCGAATGAGGATTTTTGAAAGGCTTAAGGGGTGGTAAAGATCAGGAAGGCTTTGAAAAGGGCTTCAAACAAATAAGGCTGACACTTTTAGACATACCGATGCTAGTAATCCAAGCTAGACTTTAGGAATTAAACCCTTATGCTTGTACAGGTATTTTGGAGTGTAAATAGTGAAGAGGTAGTCTGAATTTGGCCCTCTGCAATTGAGTGAAAATGCCAAACCCCAAGGTGAAAGGAAGCAAGAAAAACAGAGACGGTTTGAGCAGCGCCTTTGGGTAGAACAATGCATACACAAAGGATAGGTTATTTACAAACTTGCAACTTTAATGGTTAAAGAAAACAACAGTGACCAGACCATAGATACAGGCAAAGAAATTTAATGGTGCAAGCTTAGCAAAATGAAAACCCGAGCACAAATTTCCTATGAAAATTAATACGCAGAGGAGGTAACATGGGATACCTGTGCAGTAGACACCTGTTGATATCTTCAATGCAATATTAGGATGAACTTTGAGAAAACCTCGGCCCTAGAATCTTTCTCAACATCGGATTTGGTTGACATGCGGTCGCTTGATCAGAACTTGTGAATTTGCGCAGCGCATCACTGTTGATATTTTCAAAATTAGAAACCATTACCAAGGCTCATAAATGAAATATCTTTGAAGGTGACTTTAACCGACTTATGGCACTAAAAAAAAGGGATATGACATCATTCGTGGAAATCATGACTTGAGGTGGAAGTATGACGAACTGGATAGGTGCTATGGAACTGCCTGATGAGTAGGCAGCATTTCCAATTCAAAAAA